>CAUG01000321.1:0-247807 GCA_000442785.1 Papiliotrema flavescens NRRL Y-50378
CTTCCAGCTCCACTTCGAACCCCCTCGCCCGGCCCGCAAACAAGGTCGCCCCGCCGCAAAAAGTCATCAAGGCGCTGCGCAGCCACCGGTCGACGAATCCGCAGGAGCTGAGCTATAACCAGGGGGACTTCTGGTATGTGACCGGAGAAAGGGAGGGGTGGTACGAGGCTTTGAGTGAGTGTTGAGTCGTCGTTGAGCCCTGTGATTGCCCACGTGTCGGCTACATCGTCTGGCGAGCGAGTGAACGCTCATGCTAGACCCTCTGGTGGGCAGCCGGGGCTTGGTGCCGAAAGCCGACTTTGAGGAGTTTATGAAAGGCGGGAGGACGACGTCGCAGGGAGGTCAGCCGCGATCGGGCCAGCCGTCCAGGTGAGTGATACGCTTGCATGAGGATATGCATCAAGCAAGGCCTCCCGCTATGCTTTGTATGCTAGAATGACGCATCGCTGACGACAGATCACACACCCCTTCGCAAGACCAAAGCCGGACACCGCCAGCTGTGACTTCCCCTCCCGCACCGCAATCTGCCTCCAGTGCCAGCGCTGGCAGCAGCAGACCGCCTCGGCAACCGTGAGCTCAACTTGAATGTGTGGCCATATGAGCTGACGCCCAGGGTCTACGCTGTTGTGTCGTACGACTTCCAGGCCGAGAGGCCGGATGAGCTCGATGCGAAGAAGGGCGAGGCGATCGTGGTGATCGCGCAGAGCAACCACGAATGGTGGGTCGAGCCTGGCGCAAGTGATCTCTCCGACTTGTGCTGACGCCAGGTTTGTGGCCAAGCCAATAGGGCGGCTGGGCGGACCAGGTCTCATACCCGTCGCTTTTGTGGAGATCCGCGACCCGGCGACCGGGAAGTCCATCGAGATATTGCCAGACTCAATACCGATGGTCGAGGAGTGGAAGAAGGCTACGGCAGAGTACAAAGCGGCATCTATCCCGCTGGGTCAATTTGATCTGCCGTCAGAACAGGGAGTCGTCGACTCGCCCTACGCCGCCATCCAACCCAACGCGTCTCAGACCTCGTTACCGACCTCATCGTCTCAGTCCTCGCAACATCAATCTCGACCATTGTACCGTGCCGAGGTTGATCCTGCGCTTCCGCCAGGCGAGTTCACCGCTTTGAGCGTCCCCTCGTTCCACAACGAATCTGGCAACTTCTGGTTTAGGCTGCAAGTAGCGTTCGTCCCGGACGAGCCGGCCGCGCCGGGCTACACCTTATCGCTGTACCGAACGTACGAGGACTTTTACGATTTCCAGATCTCGCTGCTGGACACGTTCCCGTACGAGGCCGGCAGACCACGCGCAGGGGAGGAAGATCAGGGACCGCCAGAGCGGATACTGCCGTACATGCCCGGACCGGTCGAAGACGAGATCGACAATGACCTGACGGATTATCGGCGCGAAGAGCTGGACCTGTACGTCCGGGCTTTGGTGGACCTGCGAGCACGCGGCGCGGGGTACGTGACACGGCACGAGCTGTTCCGCGCGTTCTTTGCCGCTAAGTACGGCGATCACTGCGAGGAGGTGCCGCGCGAGACGTTGTTGAACGAGCTGGGCGAGTTGGAAGAACGGCTGGCGGACGTGAGGGTGGACGACATCCGGTCGTCGTCAAGGCATGGGCCGCACGATCGCTCCGCCTCGGCGGCTTCCAGGCACTCGCAGCCGTCGTCGCAGTGGAGCGCACAAGGACATGGCGTACAACGGCAAGGCTCATCCTCACGCAACTCGCCACTACCGCACGTGGATACCTCTCGCCCGCCCTCAGGCGCCCAGGCGCATTACACGTCCGAAGGACCTTCGACAGGTATCACCACGGCCAGCTTGTTCGCTGCGCCTCAGCTGTCCGCTACGACAATGGCGACCACTCCGGGCACATCGGGTGGAGGCGCGGCCCAGCCGCCATATATCAAGATCAAGATATACGATCGGTCGACCGATGACCTGATTGCGCTGCGGGTGCATCCGAACGTCTCGCACGCCGAGCTGTTTGAGAAGGTGCGCGCGAGGCTGGGCTCGGAGGTGAACGTCCTGCGGTATAGGACGTCGATGTCGGGTCCTGGTGGGGGAGGGTATCGTGAGGTCAGCAGTGATCAGGAGTTGAGAGGGTGGATGCGGACAGAAGATCAGAAGCTGGTCTTGTACGCGGAGCAGGAGTAGGGTGTTGTTCGGCGCGGGACTTGCAGGGAGCAGACAATGTGGAGGTCGGCATGGGCGCGAACGGTGCGAGGCAGGCGTGTGTGGACAGCAGTATAGAGCGAAGCATATTTGGGCAGGATACGGTGTACAGACTGGTGATAATGCAACCATCGCTGTCGGGTCTTTAGTCTTTGGACTGTGGATTCGCCACTGAGCTTCTGCACCCGAGTTCCTGAATGCAGGCAGCTGTCGCGTCCAAAACATGTCGAGGCGCCGAGTTCAGTCGCCCTGTCATCTCCCACGCGTGTCTCTCATTCTTTGATCGCCGTCACCCACCCAGAACCTGCCTCACGAGGGTTCCGGAGAGTCTAAACCACCCTCCTGAGCCGCGATAGACCTTTTACGCTTCCGATCAACCCAAAGCGGCAGCGGTACGACACGGCCTCTCCACGCGTTTCGACTTGACGATCAACAATAGGAAGCAGCTACGATAATCGACGCCTCGGTGCCGGCACATGATTCCGCACGGCTTCACTTAGACCGTCACCCACATTGCCTCCTCGACATTAACATTACAATTAAAGGGATCTACGCGAGGATCCGACGACGCAAGTGTACCCTCGCAGCGACGTCTACGCGCTTTTACGACTGGGCAACGACTGCGACGTGTCGGCAAGTGACTCTCACGATAGCGACGACGACGGCGACGCAGGCACGCACGCACGCACGCTACGCGGCGACAACATCACCTCCTTTCACTGCGCGTCGGACTCAAGCCTCAACCTCTCGTGATCACACCTCGCTTCACGGACGAGCAACCGTACGAACATCTGCGAATCATCCCGGGTGGACCCGAACTATCGGACAGACCGGCCATTTCGGACGGGGTCCTCTATTCTGACTCGACCCCCGCCATCCACACCCACCTGACCTCGGCGTGCCATGGCGATGGCTGCCAATCGCCCATACGGCCAACAGCCCAACTACCCCTCCTCACCAGCACCCACCACCGCCTCCTCCCTCAACTACTCGACCTACGCCTCCTCGCAATTCGCCTCACCCTCGCGCAACCCATCCGCAAACGTCTCCGTCTCGTCTAACTCGTACGCCCGTGGGCCTACGAGAACGCCCTCGGATGGACCGGGTCTGAAGCCCCCGGGCGGTAGCGGTAATGCGCGGCCGAAGGGCGAGAGTCGGGAGGTTGCCAAGGTCCATTGGCGGGCCCTCAAAGAGTTCCTGCGCGAGTGGCTTGAGAAGGGTATGTCGCGGAGTCTGACGACTCACTCTGTGAAGCGGGGACAAGGATGAGCTGACGGCAGAATCGCCCACGGCGCGGGCGTCTGCTCGGGAAAAGTTGACAAGATTGACGAAGCTGCAGTTCCAGGAGCTATCGACGGACGTGTACGATGAGCTCATGCGGCGGACGGCGATTGAGAACGGGGTGGGCAACAACGGTCAGTAGTATGATTTGGGACGTCTCATCGCTTGAACTGATAGCAGAGCCCTTCCTAGCCGTGCGAGAGGACTTTCACCCGAAGCGCAATCAGGCGAGACAGAAGCTCGCGACATTGCCGAAGAACCGGTTCAAGGACCTCGCGAGCGATGTTTTCCATGAGCTGCGACGGCGGTACCCCGACTTTGACGAGGAGGAGGTCAGTCGCGACCTGAATCGCAAGCCCAACCGCTGACAGCAGTCCCTGTCGCAGTCGCAAGTTCGCGGTCCGGACCGGAGTCGCAGCTATGATGAGCCGCCTCCTGCGCCTGGACCCACGACCAGGCCGTCGTACGGTTCGGCGCAATCGCAGTCGCAACCTGGGTCCTTCCGCGATCGGGAGCAACCACGCGGCAATCCCACGCCGCCGCCCGTGAACCGTCTGAACTCGACGGGTCATTCGCGCTCGGGCTCGCGGAATATCTCGGCGGGGTCGTCGGTTGGCAGCGGACCATTGCATCGACCGAGGCCGAGTCGAGACAACACGAGGGAGTACCTCGACCAGCCGGGCGGTCAGGGCGGGTATGGTCATCAACCAACAGCCGCCACGAACGATGTCGTCGTGCCAAACAAGAGTCGGATGAAGGAGGAGGAGATTGAAGTCCCCTACGCCCGGGAATCGATCATGGAGCGGCCGTTGTCCACTGCGTCCTCGCGGTCACGCCTGTCGTCCATGCACGATCAGTCCGGGACGCGGACGCCAGGGCGCGAGCGAGAGGGACAAGAGATGCTCTCACCGCAAACGGCCGATGAACGGGAATATTACGACCGCATGTCGTTCTCGTCCAACCTGACCAACAAGTCGCGGGCGCTGGGGCAGGGCGGAGCAGACGAGGAGCGGGAGAAGAAGATTGTCGCGGAGTACGAGTACAAGATTGCGGGCTTGGAGCGCCGGATCGCGGGCATGGAGGATGCAGAGCGTAGGGGCAAAGACGACAAGGAGCGGAGTCGAGAGATGGAGGATGAAGTGCGAGGATTGAAAGAACGAGCGGCGCTGCATGCGTCGAATCTGCGGTCGCTGCAACACGAGCTGGATCTTGCTCGAGACGCGGCCGAGGCGGCGCGGAACCATACGGACCAGAGCGGCCGGGCGGCGCAGGATGAAATCAATCAGTGGAGGGACCGGTGTGATGGGCTGGAAGATGAGCTCAGGCGGGTGGAGATGGAGAAACAGGCCCTCGAGACGGCGAATGGGGCTTCAAGTAACGGCAATGTGAGTTTGCAAAGGTGCATCGACATGCCACTGCTGATGATAGTCTGGCGAGGTGGTGGCGGAGCTCAAGAATGAAATACACAATCTCGTGGATGAGCTGAACGCGCTCTCGGCGAGGAATGACGATCTGGTCATGGAGCGGGAGAACGATGCGCAGGCGATCAACGAGATGGAGGCGCAGGTAGCCGAGTGGAAGCGCAAGCACGATGCGGTCCGAATCGAGCTGCGCAACTTGAAGGGTGGGTCGACGCCATGGCCATGGTAGAAGCCAGCTGACAGCAGCGACGTCGACGATGTTTGTGTCGAAGCCCGCCAACGACGACCACCTGCCCGCCTCGCCCGATGGCAACATCGCCGACGTGCATGTTTCGGCGTTCCAGTCCGCCATCGACGGCATGCTCGCTGCGGGACGATCGTCCGCCCCGTCGGGCGTCCTGCCAGCTATGAAGGCTATCGTCGAGGCCATCACGGACATTGGCGAGGATGTGAAGCGGTTCGAGGCGTCGCCGAATCTCGACGTGGACGTATCGCGACTCGAGTCGCTCAAGCATGAGTCGACGACGCGGCTCAATCACCTCATGCAGGCGGCGCGGAACCACGCGATGGCCTCGGGGTTGTCGCCCGTGTCGCTCATCGACGCTGCGGCGGGCCACCTGAGCTCGAATGTGGTGGAGATCATCAAGCTGCTCAAGATCAAGCGGACGAATAAGAACGGCGAACCGGGGCCTGGCGGCTTTGCGATGCGTCCCAGCAGGAGCAGCATGAGCATCAAGGATATGGTGGACCGCACGCGGACTGGCACGCCAGATAGCAGTCGTGCGCCGGCTCGGAATGCTTATGGCGGGCCGGAGGAGAGGCTGCGGGAGCAGCCACAGGTGGTCATGACGCCGCAGACGCAGACGCAGTCGCAGCCGCAGCCGCCGTCGCGGCAGTTGTCGGTCGATGACGGGCGCTCGATGCGCTCGCCTGTCGAGGCAAGCGCCCGATCAGGCCCTCCGGCGATGTCCAACCTCCGTATCAACTCGTATCAGTCGGTCGCGTCGTCCATTGCCCGCTCCGACTCGTTCGACCTCGAGCGCAAGGCGTCGGTGCTGTCGGACCGGCAGGGCGCGGCGCCGCAGGTTCAGCGCGGTGGGGGATATGACGAGCGCAACGGTGGGGATCGCGTGGGCAATGGCGGGTATGCCCGGCTGTCTGAGGCGAGCGAGACGAGCGGGAGCAGCGCCGTCGCGCCCATCACGGGGGGGACGAATGGCGGAGAGGGCTACAGGTATAACGAGAACGATGAGCAGGAGGTGTTCAGCAACGAAGGCGGGAACGAGCAAGAATGGGACGACGTCAAGGTGGGTTACATTGGAGGATGTTTTGCCTGTGCTGACCTTAGCCATACCTCGAGACGCAGTCGTCGGCGCTGGTCAACTCGATCCAGAACCTCCTAGCAGCGATCCGGACCGGCACGCACACCCCGGCGCTCAACGAGCACCTCTCAGAGGTCATCGCTATCGCGTCGTCCATTGTGGCGATTTCGACGAATGCGCTCCCGCCCTCGCTGCGCGGTGAGGGTGGACCGCTGTTAAAAGATCTCGTGGCGAACACGAACAAGCTGTCCGAGGCGCAGGAGCAGGCCAAGGGCGGAGGATTTGACAAGGCCGTGAGGCAGGTGATTGCCAGTGCGAGCTTTGGGGTTGCGAAGAGTTTGAAGAGTCTGATGAAGCTCGGCGCGGAGTAGGTGTGGCGGGGAGAGCTTGATGTCTGGAGAAGGATCTGGAGCATGGGGCGGGTGCAGTCGGGGCGAGGGGGAAGGAGCTGATATAGAGAGTCTTGTGAGAGAGCATGCGTGCGGAAGAGCTGCGCCGGGACCGGTTTGAGACTTGTTGAGCACACGACTATGATATTTCCACGAGGCATGCGAGGCGAGTCGTCCGCTACTGAGCACGTACTGACTGGACGATCCCAAGGTCGAGACAGCTTCGGAGACGTTCCCGACGGGATGTCACGCGACGGCGCCGCGCTGCGTTGAGAACGATCCCGTCAGGACTCGCCGTCACTCAACGCGCTCACTGCGCAACGCTCCACGCCCGCCGCTTGTCTGAGCGGTGGATTCTTGTCGACGCTGCCTTTGACCGTCATCGCACCTTGCCCACAGCCTGACTTTCCATCCGCGCAATGCTGCATAAGCACTCTTCAGGGCAGTCCCGACGTCAGCATGTGACCCACGGCCCGTCGAAGTCAGTGGGAAGATATGCCAACCCGCCGACCGCCGACAGCGTTGGTTGTTCAACACGCTTCGCCGCTGTATATGCGTGGGTAGCAGGCCGACCCGTCCAGCCTGCGCTGTGCTTCATCGCATCGAGCCTTGTCTCCGGGCTTCGTCCTCGAATGACAAGACAGTCTTCGGGCGCTCGTTCCCCCGCAGAGAGCTGCAACATGGTCGACGGGTGGGCATCTCCATCACCCAGTCTTGTCACGCGGCGCTCGTTCCCCGCACGGCAAGCCAGCTCTCGGCGCTCGTCCCCCGACAGAGCTGCTCCATCCTCCCTCCTCGAGCACCAAGATACCGTGGGAATCCTTTCCTCGCTCAGAGGCAGCTGACCTGCACTCTGGTGCTCTGCTCGTCTCTTCCACGACGAGCTTTCCTCATTCACGTTCAATAACACTGCATGGCGGACGTCTGCGTTCGGGTTAGCGAGCGACTACGCTGTCCCGATGTGACCCATTCACCAGACATGCATTGCATCTCTTTTGCAACACCCGACACCTCCGACATTCGGAGGCGAAGCGGACGGTCTCACGTTGACTAACCCGCTGATAGGCTCATCCGCAGTACGCGACCCAGAGACTCTCACTGGACCTCTCTGCGCCTCAGCCTGGGCTCGCAGGCGGACCAGTAATCGCACATACCCTTCGCTCACGCGCGAAGCTACTGGCGACACTGTCTGCCGGTCCCGGTGTGCGTCTCGCTGAAGCCTTGACTCACAACTCGACCCGCCACTGCCCGAAGCGATCAACCGCCACTGCGTGCCGCACTCATCCATAGACCGCCCATTTCTCGCGCCAAGACACCCGATCTTACAGGGCTCAGGATCCAGACTCTCGGCGCGTACCGGACCGGAGTCAGCTGTCCCAGAAAAGATCTGGGCGTGCGTGGACTTGCTTGTGCGTCTTGGCATGCCCTTGCAGGAGTGCGCAGTCGGCGAGGGGCGCGGCCTTGGCACACGCTCGCACGGATTGGCAAGGGCTCGGCGGACTGATGCGGTCTGGAAGCTGCTGGACTGCTTGGCGGTGTTTGTGGCGGACAACAGAGATTGGTCAGGTGCGAAGTGCTTGGATTGAATCAGTGGAAGCTCGCCTTGGCTTCATCGGCCGAAGTGGCGAAGAAGCTGACTCGCCCGTCGCGAGACCTAGACATCGTGGCCTATGGCACTCTCTCGTCCGCGGCGCGTATCCAGATGCCCCCTCTCACAGCGTTGTGAATGAGATGACCGTACCGGCGGCGAGCTAGCGGCTGACTTCGGTGCGCAACACCAACCTTTACCTCGTATAGCGACGCCTCACCCCCCGCGCACTCGCGGGCGCCTCTGGCATGTTGTGGTCAGTCGAGACATTATGCAGACCCGCAGCTTGCACGACGCGGCACGTAAAAGTAGACCACGTTGCATATACAACGATGAACAGTGGTGGTATCGCGGACTAGATATATACACAAGCGGGTTATCTATGGCAGGCTATGACTTCTTACAACGCTCCTCTTCAGCTCCACGCTCACTTCCTCTCGCCGCTATCGCGCCTCTCCCGCTCCATGCCCGCATCCAGCAGCATGTCGAGGCCCGGTGCTCGGCCTTCGCTGCCGGTGCTCTTGGGGCTGGTCGACCCTCGCGGAGTGTATACGCGCTGGGCGTCGCGGACATCGCGGTCGCCGATGCGCATGGCCGGAACATGTTGGTCGCGGTGGCTGACGGGCGACCTCGACCTCGAGCGGTGTCGGAGCATCGACTGCGGCGGGGGGAGGGTGAAGTACCCGCGGCTGGCCTTCTCCGAGGCGAGCTGGGCGGGGACGGGGGGAGGCGCCATGTAAGTGCCGGTGGGCGAGACGGGTCCGCCCGAGGACGCCGAGCCGCGTGATGAACCGCCGAGGGAAGGGGTGCGCTCGGGGATGATGGGCAGCTCTTTGGTGGTGGGACCCTCTAATGGTGGCGTGAGGGGGGAGTACGACATCTGCGCAGCGGCCGAGTGGATCGACAGTCGGGCTTGCAGCACCGTCAAGCGGGTCTGGATGAGAGCGGTGAGACGCTGCCAAGTCAGTGGCTGTTGCTTGGGTGATGAAACGCGAGGAGGCAGAAGAAGCTTGACAGGAGAGTGGTGGGACAGGGTCGAGGGCAGAAGCCAAACTCACTTCCTCTTCGGCCTTCTTGGCGCCCAGGATGGAGAGCAACAGCTCGCGGTCGCCCTCGCCGCTGCGTCGAAACGAATCGAGGATGGAGTTCAGGCTGGAGGGCGGCGCGGGCTGATGTCAGCGGGTGTCCTTGGACTGGCTTATGCAACGCAACGTACCAGCTCCTCATCCCACCATTTGCCTCCGGAGGCACCGCCAAACGCCACGCCGAGGCCGACGGGGGGCGTTGCGCTGCTCTCGCGGCGGGATCGAGGCGGGCTGGGGGGTTCGATACGTTGCTCCTGCGGTTGTCGGGGCTCGTTGGCGGACTGCCATTTGGGTCGAGCCGAGGACGAGGAGGATGCGGTGGATGACGACGCCGCTGGCGGCGCGTACGGGTGGTGTCGATATTGCCCGTGGTGGTTGTACGACTGGGCGCTTCGAGACGAGTGTGTTGCGGTGGCCATGGTGAACAGGCGGTTAAGGTCGAGTCGGTGAAGTGATGGGAAGGTGCGAGTCGAATGGTTGGTGTCAAGTCTTGGGGGAACTAGGACACGGAGGTCGAGTCGTGGTTGTTATAAGAAGCGGGGGATGATGTCCCGAGCCAAGCCTTTGGGCGGATCCCACCAGCCAGACTAATCTTGGCAAGCGATTTTTGCCAAGCTGTCAACGCCGTCACGGGTTATTCGGCCTCCAAGTGCGCGGCTGCTCGTTCGTTGGTGGTTCAAGTTGGACGTCGGGGTGCGAGTGCGTGCGAGTCGGGTGGGGATG
Organism: Papiliotrema flavescens NRRL Y-50378; assembly: GCA_000442785.1. Lineage (NCBI taxonomy): Eukaryota > Fungi > Basidiomycota > Tremellomycetes > Tremellales > Rhynchogastremaceae > Papiliotrema > Papiliotrema flavescens. The sequence goes on from CAUG01000321.1 coordinate 9,985, forward strand.
TGGTCAAAAATGCGTTTGGGGACGAGGGCTGATGCATAGCCTTTGGTATATGTACGCTGGTGTGCTAGCATATACATAGCATGGTCGGTTTGGTGTACGTGCCCATACCGAGCAACCCAGTTCTATTCTCGCAGGATTGGACCCCTTTCGCCAAGCTTGGCATTCAGGAAAAAACACATACGAAGCGCGACGTCCGAGCACAGGGCGTGCCTGGACGGCCTGAGGCCCAAGAGTCTTGGTCTCTCCCCCGGCTGCGTGCGCTCTCCCGCGTCGATCTTCTTCTCGTCAGGTGCTTGGCCCGTTCATAAACGCCTGGCCCCCGGCGCCTGTTGCTATCCGCGACGCGCTCGAGAACGTGCGCGTCGACAGCTCTTCTAGACGACGCATGGGGCATCGTGGTCATGTTCGGGTCCTTTAGAGCACGACGAAACGGGGGGCTCGTCGGCTGCCCGACGGCGACTTGTGAGCAAGGTAGGCCCAAACTGCGCCAGCACGCATGCAATAACGCGTCATGCCTTGCAGTCTTGGCTATAAAAAGGTCCTATCCGCGGCGACGACACGAGCGATCGCTGTTTTGGGCCCAACCAGGCCTATTCTTCGCCCGACGAGCATGCGCAGTTCAACCCCGCGGCGGATTCTCCCGAGCGGCACCTAAATTGAGGGTGCCTGCCCGATCGGGTAATTGAGGTCTGCATACCGGGCCCCTGCCGTCTCCCGCCTGTCGGAAAGAAGCTTCACCTTGGCAACGCCTCGCAATGCATACCGAAGTTTAGCTCGTCTTCCTCTGCTGTGGGCCTGGGCGGGCGTCCCAGAATAACGATCCGGGACCTGTTTTTTTTTCTTATTGGGCAGGGGCGAGCACGTTACCCGGCAGACTTGGCGATGGATGTCGTGCTGCTTGCGCAACTCGCTGCGATACTGCCACACGGGGTGATTGGGTTATCAAACAGGGGAACGAGCGCACGGGTCCTTTGGTGGAAGGAAGGATCGAGAAACTAGTGTCGAGCTAGTGACGTCTTGCTGTGATTGCCTAAAGGGGCAAACATAAGCGGTGGCAATTTGCCACCCGGTGCTCTGTCTTGGACGGTTTGTCGGAAAGGTGCTGGCTATGCATGGTTCATGACGAGCCTTTCTGATCGATCCCAGCGCAGCTTCTGTTAGAGCTTCTGTTTGAACGCCCGGCGCTGGCCAACAGCCGTGACGAACGTGGAGGCTCGCGATGAAGATACCGAGGCAGCACGCGGAACCGGGGAATGCCAAGCGAAAGTGACGATGGTAGAGGCCCGGCCAGCCGGACGTAGCCGAACATGCGGGGGAATGCCCAAGGAGGTTTGTCACACACGTCACAGTGGGCTAGCTGCACCGCAACCGCACGCAGCGGCCATAAAGAGCCAGCTGATTCACATCGCCCATCCCCTTTCCCCCCCTTTCACCTTCATATCGCATCAACTGCATCTGTCGTCCTACATCTATGGTCCAAACTCCTGTCGAATACGATCCCGACCCCGAGCCTGATATACGAAGGTTATCTTCGTCCCAGCAATACCAACACAACTACCAAGAATCGACCCAGGCGCCCGATCGCGCCTTATCTACACCCCATACCCACTTTGATACCCACCATGGCGTGTCAAACCCACGGATCGAGCGTGCCGATGGCGGCGGCGGCGGCGACAACGACGACGACGAGAAGTGGAGCAATCAAACCACCAACGTGAATCGCACGCCCTCCGACAAACCATACCCTGCCATCGTGGCTGATAAGCTCGAATCGGACGCGGCCGATCTGCCCGTCTCGCGCTCGTCCAGCAAGCGACCCAAGGCACGCGACTTTGCAGTCACCAACATTGCCGCGCCCATCAGGCGGGCCACAGAGAAGCTCGTGCCGGCCAAGAGAAACCCAGGCCAGCAAGATGTAGCGTTCGCGTTGCCACCGGCCACGAGCAGGCCGGTCTCGCCCTCGCCTTCCGAGGCGGCGGCAAAGGCCCGTGCCAAGACAAAGTTCTTCCACGGGGGCCCGGGCTTCAAACAGAGTTTCAAGGTAAGTCCGACACTCGCAATGCATCACAAGACGTGCGCTGATGCATAGAACACGCTCAAGGGATGCCCGATCATTTACGCTATCCCGGTCCTGCTGCCCATCAGTTGGGGTCTGCACTTCGCCCATCAGTCTCCGACTGCCGTCTTCGTGACGTCGCTGCTTGCGGTTGTGCCGCTTGCCGGTGGTCTTTCGTTCGCTACTGAAGAGCTTGCGAATCGCATGGGTGATGCCTGGGGAGGTCTGCTCAATGCCACATTCGGGTAAGATGCCGTTGTATCATTGCCCGCTCGGCATTGCTGACCTGCAGTAACGTCGTCGAGTTGCTCATCGCCATTTTGGCTCTCGTCAAGGGAGACATTGACATCGTTCAAGCCAGTATGGTCGGAAGTATCCTGTCAAACGTCTTGCTCGTACTCGGTATGAGCTACTTTGCCGGTGGTCTTCGATTCCACGAGCAGCAGTACGGTATCATCGGCGCTCAGATGCACATTTCGCTCTTGGGTATTACAGTGAGTGATCCGCGGCGCAAGTCGTTCCGCCACTAACATCAGCTCGCTGCCATCGTGCTGCCCGCTGCATACCACTATGCTTATCCAAACACCTCCGACGTGGTCGATGCGGTCCGAAGTACAACCCGACAAGCCCCGATCGGTCAGGAGCTCGACAACTTGCTCAAGATGTCACGAGGACTCAGCTTCATCCTGCTGAGTGTGTATGGAATGTTCCTCACGTTCCAATTGTACACCCACGCCTAGTGGGTACTTCACAGTCTGTAAAAGTCCTCGCTAACCCGCAGCCTCTTCCGTCTCCCCCGCGAGGCGCCCGTTACGCACCCTCTGCCCGGTCCGAAGCCGCACCACGAGTCGGTCTTTCCTCGACCGAACTGGGTCCCGTCCATCGCCGACTCGTCCTCCTCATCGGGCTCATCTCGCTCGTCTGATAACACTGCGCCATCGCGGTTCAGGCGACTGCGAAGGTGGTCGAAGAGCACCAAGGACGCTCGATCCCACGCCAATTCAGACGACTCTGAACGGCTCGAACGGACCGACACGAACCCTCAATCTCCGGGCATCCACTCGATGCTCGACGAAGAGGCCAACATTCGCGGTGTCGAGCTGCCGCCGCCCCATGCGCCGCCGCCCGACCTCGACACTACCCCGCCTGATGCCCTCGTCCGCGATGAGGACGACCACTGGGCGCCGGAAGTCAAGGTCAACTTCTACTTCGCCATCGGTACTTTGACGCTCATGACGGCCCTGGCGGGTGTGACAGCTGAGTGGTTAGTCGATTCCATCGATGGATTGACCGAGACGAGCGGTGTCAGTCGAGAATTCGTCGGCCTGGTCTTGCTCCCAGGTGAGTGGCTATTTTGATTGAAGGAGCGGCGATCGCCGCTCATTCGTCCTGAACTCCTGCCCCTTACACCCCCTTTTCTTTGCCTCGCGCACAACTCCTCGTTGGCGCCCCTCTATCCTGTCGCGCTGCGTACAGCCTGCTTGCCTGCATCAGGCGTGCGGCGTATGCTGCGGCGTCGGAGAAGTCCGAACAATCCGCCATCGGTGGCGAATCCCTTCGGACCCCTTCCCTCTCTTCTTCCATCCTTCTTCTTCTGCACTTCGTCCTGTCGTGAGCTTTGCTAACAGGCCTCCAGTTATCGGTAACTCGGTAGAGCATATAACAGCTGTAACCGTGTCCGTCAAGGACAAATTGAACTTGTCGATGTCGATCGCGGTCGGCTCGTCCATCCAGATCTCGCTCTGTATCCTCCCGATCCTCGTATTGGTCGGCTGGGCGGTCGGTCAGCCCATGATGCTCTTCTTCGACACTTTCGAGACTATCACACTCGTTATCAGTGTCCTGCTTGTCAACTTCGCCATCTCGGACGGAAGGACCAACTACCTCGAGGGGTTCGTCATGATGATGGCGTACGTGTCGATCGCGCTGGTCTGTTGGTTCTATGACCCCGTCAACTAAGGAGCCGACTCTACGGGCAGGCAGGAGCAGTGCCAGATGTCGATCTATGAGGGCAATGGGGGGGGAATGGGGAGATCAATATACCAGAGCGGAGGGTGGCAAGGCGTTTACAAGATCCGGTCAGAAGACGACCCAAGTGAGAGAGGAGGAGCAAGTGTATATACACGATAGTGATAGCTTATTTTACTTGTATGTGATGGCACCAATCCATTGAAACCCCATACACGTCTTGGAAACGGTCAAATATCTATGGCGTCGGAATATACCCCAGGCCAGAAGCTTCGGCGGGTTGGAAGTTGTGAACGGCGAGACCACGGCGTCCCCGTCCGGCTTGCTCCGGGCGCGCGGCTATAGTATCCCGGTCCCCCCTTTCAGCTTGTGCGTCGCCGACGTTGGCCATATCATCATGCATCGACCGACTCCGTTCTACCTTGATGAGCTGTCCATGCAGAGCACGCAATACGTGTGGCCATTCATATACAAATCCTGATCGCCCACGCGAAGGATGTCAAATACTCATCTCACAACCCGAAGTCGCCTTCAGGCCTGGCTCACTCTTGGAACCTCGATCTGTCGACGAACATGCAGTACCACCTTGACCGGGGCAGAACATCAACAATTCGCCCTCCCGTCGGGGCGTCTACTCGGCTACGCGACATACGGGCCGGCAGCGTCTACGACCCCGCCCATCTTCTTCTTCCATGGTATGCCCGGCTCGCGTCTAGACGGCCGGTACCTCGATCAGGTTCTCCCCTCCCTGGCTACTACTATACGGCCTCTTCCGCAGATCATCAGCGTCGAGCGACCAGGCTACGGCTTATCGTCTCCTCAAGCAAATAGGCAGCACCTCGACTTCTCACGTGACGTGTTGGCCCTTGCCGACGAGCTCAACATCGAGCGGTTCGAGGTCCTTGGTCTGAGCGGCGGCGGACCGGCCGCTCTGCAGTGTGCGCACCTCGTCTCTCCGGAGCGCCTGGTCGGCACGGGCGTCTGGGCTGGCATCGGCCCGGTGCATGCAGCCGGACTGCGGGGCTACGAGTTCAGCCTTTACTCCGCCTTTGCAATTTGGCTGTTCCAGAATCGCGCGACGCGGCCTATGGCGCATACTCTCGTGCGCCTCATGTGGAGGACGCCGGTGCAGGCTCGAGGGGTGAAGTGGGCACCATACGAGGAGAGCCTGCGTCAGGCGCTGCGGACGATGCCGGAGGGAGCCATGCGGGATATGTACCTCGAGCCGGTCTTTGCGGACACGGTGGTCGGCAGCCTATATGAGACGTTCAGGCAGGGACTGAACGGGTATCTTCCCGACGCGGATTTGGTGGGCCAGGACTGGGGCTTTGACTTGACGGAACTGAGGGGGAAGAAGATCAGGATGTTCTTCGGCAGCAGAGACGATCGGACGCCGATGGTCATGGCGCGGTGGATGAGTGAGCGGATTGGCGGCAAGGAGACTTGGCGAGGCTATGAAGAGGGGAAAGGGAGGTTTGAGACGCAGGAATGTCTGCTGAGGGTCTGGTCAGGGAGGAACCACGATCTCATGCTGGCTAGGGAGGTGAGGGAGAAGATATTGGCGGAAATGGTCGACTTGTAATCACCCGCACGTCCTCGAGCTCGCCTCCATGTCGTAGACACCACTCGACGAACAGCGACTCTGCTCATGCACGATGAAGATATAACGCATTTCGCGCTACATGCGCGGGCTCCATGGTGAAGTGTGGGGAAGCCAGGGATGGCCCTGTTTACACGAAATTGGGCGGCTAAATTGAACCTCATGTCGCCGCCCTCGCCCACTGTTCAATTCGGCTCCCTTCATCATCTTTCCTTTGCTCCGCTTGACATCTGCATAGTCGCTTGTGATCGGTAGCTTGTTGGCGCAGGCGTCTGAGTAGCAGCCCGGGCGCGAAAAAGAGCTCCTTAGCATTCTGCTACCACGGCCCACTTCCCAATCATGTTCTCCTTCTTCGATGACAAACCCGGTCAATCGGGCGGACCTCTCGTCTCCAAGGCTAAGAAGCCTATACCGAAGCCCCGACCGGTGCTACAAAGCCCAGCGGCATCGAACTCGCATAGCTTGACTCCGAAGGCCAGCTCGAGCTCACTCAAACCGCCGCGACCGGCTCTATCGCGGCCCGGCAGCTCGTCCTCGCAAAAGGGCAAGATCAACGGGAATGGAACCCCGGCCCGACCCTCGCCGACGCCGAAGAAGCGCAAGGCGGAGTCGAGGATAGAGAGTGAGAGCGAGAGTTCGTCGGATGATGAGCGGGAGATGGCGCTCAAGGCGAAGAAGCGAGGCACGATGAGCCGGTCGACTACGGCAGGGCTCTTCGGCGACGGCGACGAGGACGCGACGGGCCACGGGAGCTGGACTCTGGGCGAAGTGGACGAGAGGGGCGAGTGGGGGAGAGGATGGACGGGTTTCGTCACGTCCGAGGAGGCTCTGTTCGGGAGGGTCAGCGGCTGGGCCGGAGGGGAGAAGACGGGCGGTACCTTGGACAAATACGTGGCTTGTGAGGTGATTGTGTGCTCATGGGCTGGTTTCTGATGGCAGACTTCCCGCAGGAAGGTTTTGAGAAGGATTCGCTGCCTAGTGTGGAATTGCTGTACCCTGCTGCTGGCTGCCGAGAGAAGTGAGCAAGGGCTCAAAATGTGGTCAGTCCAGCTAACGCCAGGTTCATTCTTCTGACTCCCACATCTGCCCGCGAGTACTCTCCTATAGCGGAGCTGCGCAATGCTTTGCGGACCATCTTGGGTCGTGAGTGGAGATCAAGAGATGTCGAGCCGAGCCAATGAGCAGACTACATCCCGCCATCACACCAAAGCATCTTCGGCAATCTCTCAGACTCTCTCGACTTTGACATCCCGTCAAGTATGCCCACACCCGTCCCCGCCCTCGCTTCGCCTTTGCCTCCTTCCTTCTCTACTCCCCCTCCCGACAGCGTGTCATCCCCCGCTCCGACAGGACCGTCCGAGACCATCGGCGATGCCCTGCGTAAAGCACTCGCCCCGAATCGACGCGACGGACCGGCACTCCTCCGCGCGATGCAGCGATACAACTCGGCGATGGCCGATTTGCAGGCGGACGGTGCAATGAAGATCTGGTTGGCACAGCGCGGAGGGACCTTGACCAGGCAGGACTGGAGCAAGGTCGTCGAGGTCGTGCATGAGCAGGCGTACTCGCGTGTGGTCGGACCGTATTCGAATGAACTGGAGCATCATCCGAAACACCCGGACGAGGTCGCTCGAGCCATATCCGCCAAGGAGGATGCGTATGGAGAGCTTAGGCACAGGTGTGTTGGCGCATTTGCTGTTCGGAGCCAGTGCTAATTTCAGCTTTGTCAGCAAGGTGATCGAGCAGACGGGACTGGGAAAAGACTCCGTATTGTACGTCGAGTGAGGCTCACTCTGTGCTCGTTGCTGATGCTCAGCGTGGATCTCGGCAGTGGCGTGGGCAACTGCGTCGTGCAAGCCGCCTTAGAGGCGGGCAGCAAGAGGTGAGCCCCATTGCGCCGTGGCAATCGTGATGACCTCTCTTATCGCAGCTTTGGCTTTGAGCTCCTGCCTGTCCCCGCTCATTGCGCCCGCTTGCAGCTCCGCGAGACGCAGCGCAGATGGGCAATGTGGGGTCTGCACGGCAACCTCAACGTGGACGTGTTTGAGGGGGACTTCAGAGTGCACCCTGAGGTCGGGCGCAGGCTGCGCGAAGCTGATGTCGTGGTGCGTGCCTCATCTTCTTTCGCGGGCCCAGCTCACGCCAGCTCGTCAACAATGAGGTTTTCCCGCCGTCGCTCAACGTGGACTTGACTCATTTGTTCCTAGACCTCAAGGACGGCGCCAAAATCGTCTCCCTGAAGCCATTCGTCCCAGAATCTTTCAAGATGAACGAGTCCAACGTGAGCGGCGTAATAAACTACCGCGGCCCAGCTAATGATAGTGTGACTCGTTCGCAGCTATTGTCAAGCTCAGTCAGCATACGTATCACCGGGATTGGGTCTCGTGGAAGGGAGACTCGGGCGTGTTTTACCTGCAGGTCATTGACCGGGCGGAGCGCTTGCGGTTTGAGGAGGCCATGAATGGCGGCAGGCGAAGGCGATGATGTTGGTGCATGCATGGTACAGCAAGTGCGGCTAGGAGACAATGCCACAAAGTCAGGCGAGGACAACGCTGAGGGGACTCTTCCGTCAAAGGGCCACTGTCCTGCAGACGGGAGTTGGCCGGGACTGACAGGGGTTCAGGGGACACCTCATGGCATGTCTGGCATGGTATCAGACCTCTGGCCGCCTCCGACATCTATGGTCTTGAACGGCTTATCAAATCCACGAGCGGGCAGCCTAAGTCCGGACATCATGACCTCGGTAAACTCAGACGATACATTGAACAACGATTACGAGCCGTGCCCGCAACGCATTGTGCTCGACCATTCTCGAACATCTCAACTTGTGGTCGCTACCTCAGCAGAGTCGGGCAGGCTCGAGAGTTTGGCGATCCACCATTTGCAGTACAAGTGTTACCCGGGCCAAGTGGACCCCGCCGAGGACATGGCTTACCAGGAAGAAGACACAAAGGCTGATTGCTTGAACAGTATGGCTATACTGAAGCAACGGAGTTCACGCTTCCATCACACCGGGAATTGAATGATCGAGCTCAAGTCGGAAATACCCTTGGGTAGGCATCACTCAAGGGCCGACACGTCTTCTTGTCGGCAACACCTTGTGGGACCGAGAGAAGCTCTTGAGCCGTCTTCGACACCGGGCTCTGGCCCCTCGCTGGTCGAAGACCTACCGTTACCCGCGCGCCGGATCTACTATGGTCCGAACGACTCTGACAACTCGTACGACGGAGCACCTCGGGTATACTGCCACAAGGCGAGTGACTTCTTGTTATGGGAGGCTTCCGAAGAGGGCAAGTTTACCACTATGTGGTGCTGGAAGGATCGATTCCACCCGCCGATCCAGGTCAACGCTCTGAGCAAAGATCAACAGACGCGCGTCCGGAACTTCTCGTGCACGGAAGAATGCTTCGACAGGCAGGGCCGTAAAGACTCTGAAGATCCGAGAGCCTTCGATGGCGCATACGCGTTCTGTCCTGGAATCAATCACAGGCCTACTCGAGACGACTCGGACCGACTTTCGTCGTTGCTTTCCGTGGCCAATGGCGTGTGGCGATCGAGATGCTCTCCGTGTAGGAAGCTACTCGCCATGAGCCGTTCGGTGGGCTCCGGTAACCAGGTGCAAGCGGAATTCCTGTAAACAGATCTCTACTTTCATATTAGCGAGAAGCTTTGGAGAGATGGCGCCGCACTTAAGCGAGGTGGTGCGCAGGGCTTGTGGCATTCGAGCGATTCGCAGCATTCTTTCGCAGCAGCGGACCGATAGTACGAGCACAACCAGCGCAATCAGCATGAGCGGTCGTGCCAACGAGGTCGCCCTCCTTTGCCCCCTTTTGGCTTGGGAAAGCGAGATCAGAATAAGCGAGGCTGAATTTGTCACGCCCATGGGCCGTTTTGTGACTCGCGAAGGCCGTGCATGGGCCTGTCGAGATAGCCAAACGCCATCGCTCTAGCATCTCAGCTGGACGCTTTTTACTTCTAGACCACTGCCACCTCTGCACGTCTCGAGGCTCTGATTAGCTCCAAGTTGTTCTCGATCGCAGTCGGAGAGATTTTGCCCATTCCGCAAAGTGTGCACTCTAGTATGGGCATTGGCGGGCTAGTTGATACGAAGCTCGAAGCGGAGACCATTGTGATGCCGCCGGATACTACTTCAGTATGTCAACGGTCTTTGAGGGCGAGCGATGAGCCAGAGGCGACGCACCTGGATCATCGACCATACGACCCCGAGACTTGTGATCCGGTGGCAGGGTCGAATATCCCCCGAGCTGCTTCCTCTTTCCCCGACGACGGAAGCTGGCCAGGTCTGCTATCGAGACTACACCCGTCATTCGCGATGCCCGAAGTCGATCCATTGCAATGCGGTCGTGGCCCAACAACAAGTCGCAGCCCGTTCGCCGAGTTGCCATGGTCGGAATCGGACACCGACAATCTCATGTCCCCCTCAGGACATGACTCAGCTGCGAGCGTGGCAGAACAACCCGGGTATCTCGCCAACGCGTCTACAAAACCCACTGTCTTTTACAGACAGGTCACAAGACCTTTTACGGGCACTCAGCATTTCATCGCCTTGACCAAAGACGCTCCCGCGATACGGTTGTCACCGAGTGGCTCGGTGGCGGCTGGGGTGACAGCAAATGACACGAGCTTCGTCAGAGACCTCGGCAAGAGGGCTATCGCTAAGCTCACACCGCCAAACAGGAAGCGAACAGGGAGGGTGAGCTCTCAGCGAAATGCGACCTCGAATGTGACTCCTGAATCTCTGCGACGCGCAGCTACCACTGCTAGTAAGCGCATGACCAAGCGTAGAACGGAAACCCCACCACCCCCTCTTAGGCTGTACTACGGCCCAAATGACTCGGACGATCCAGCCGGCGGCCTGCCACGCGCATACTACGACAACGACAAGAGACGTCTCCTATGGGAGCAAGTTCCAGATTTTGTCGCCAACATGCATTGTTCGCGGGATTGCGGCGTTGGTCCCATCGAAGTCAAGGCTCTCATAGCAAAGCAGATGAGTCAGGTGAGAGTCTTTTCATGCGGGAAAAGCTGTCACAAGCTCGCGTTTGCGGACGGGAAATCGTCCGTGGGGGCCTATACCGTGTGCACCCGTGATATCCACCAACCTGATCGTTCGGACCCGTTCCGCCGCCCGCCGATCTACTACGTCGGCGGCGGCGTGTGGAGGCCCTGCTGTCGCTCCTGTCGCCGACAGCCGCAAACGAAACGAAGCGCCCCAGTGACCAATCGCCGAGCCCGAGTAAGCTCGCAGGTCGTCGACGGTGATGACAAGATCAGCCATTGGATGGAAGGGTGTATATATGTATAAAGGAGGCCCTTTTGGTCACTTTGCATCGAGAGCGGAATGCAGTGCTCGTCCGAATGGGTTGCGATATTTGTGCTCTCGAAAAGCTGGTGGCGATAGACGTCAATCACCTCGCCGTCTACAGCGACTGCGCCACTAGTTCATACTGCAACACCTTATACATGAGGAGCACGATGACCTTGGAGCGCCTGCCACACGACTCCAGTGGCGCACAAAATCTCGCAGGTGTGAGTCAGGCGCAATATCATGAGTCCCTTCAAAGGATGATGGCAATGAAAGGTTCAGTCGCAGGCCCAAATGTCATCTTGGCCCACGACCACTCCAACTCCCGATACAACGCGGCCAGCGCGTTCACTTGTGACTCTCCCGCTCGATGTCCAGACCTCCTAATTCTAACATGTCCTCCGACCCCGAGCGTACTCTCGAGGACAGCAACAATGGCCACAACACGTACTACCCGTCTCAACAGGGACCTTCCACGAGCGCGACGCGGTCTTTGAGCGTACCAGGCACGCATGATGGCGGGTGGGCACCGCTCCCTCAGCCTCAGCTCCAGCATTCCGCGACCAACACAAGCATGCATACACAGCCCCGTCCCAGACTCCCGCGACTCCCACGGCTACCACTTCCCCCCATGTATCCGGCGAGCATCGTGTCTGCACATGGGACCATCGACTACGATATCAGCCTAGCGCCGATCCAGAGTCCAGTTCCCGCTGTGCTCGCACCTCGGGGCTACGGAAGCTGGACTCCCTTGCCGTCTATGAGGGACGCTGCTCCCGCCGGTGCTGACAGCGCAGCAACCCAAGGAGCATTGTCGGCTTGCTCGCATTCGCCCTCGGGCGTGCGAGACTGCTACCGCGGGAGCGCACCGAAGCGCCACAAGTCGTTTCCACCGCAGCGGTTCAGCCGCACTCACCTGCTGTACCGGGACCGCGATGTGTGCACAATTAGGAAGTCATGTTCCAACAGGGATTGTCACAGAACGGAGTTGGGCAAAGTGACCACCTTTGAGAATGCAGATCGCCATGAGATTCCCCTCCGGACTCTGGACCTGTGGCGCACGCGTCCCAACCTCCACTTGTTTGCTGATCACCCGCATTGTCTGCAAATCACGCTCGCAGACCAGGACGCATTCGGCCGCTCTTGGTGCGATCCCACTACACCGTGTACAGGGCGCGAGGTGCCGCAGGTCCTGTGTCTGACCGCCAAGGGGAATCGCGCCTGTGAAGACTCGTGTTCCAATGCGAAATCGGCGAGACAACGCTCAAATGCGGCTCCTAACACCCCACAGGACTCTCACTCGGCGCTGAGGGTCGGGGGCCAATGTAGCCGGGTCCAGAAACGAGATGAGCAGTCTAGCCCCCGCAGCAGTTTCAGCGTGTACCAGAGGACGAATGAGGCGACCGAAAAGGATACTGTGGGGCCGGAATCGAGGGCTGATGTCGAAGTGGCGGGACCGCGATGATGTTCCAGGTCCGTGTGAGACCAGGTTCATCGCTGACTCTGAGGCACACTGAGCATCTCGCGTGAACAGCAACTTATGGAGAGTGGGTTCATATGCATTGAGCGTGCGAGTGCCAAGCGGTCGCTTGCACCTATGTGAATTTATACGACGAAAGCATTCGACCAATGTTGTCAAACACGAAGACCTCCTCTCTCACTCTGGCGTCCTCCAGAGTGTAGACCGCGTACAAGGTATAGCGCAACCTTTACTCTATTTGAGTGACGCCCACCTGCGCTGGCCGCAGCACCCGGTTACCAATCATCCACCCCTCCTTGGCGACCTCCACGACCTCTCCGGGCCCCCACTCCCCTCCGCCCTGCTTCGGCGGCGCAATCTCCTTCGGGATCTGGAACGTTGCCTCATGGAGGTTCGGGTCAAACGTTGTGCCCTGCGCCACGTCCATCTTCACCACCCCGCTCTCCTGGAACGTCTTGAACATTGCTTTTTGCGTCAACTCGACGCCGTTGTGTAATGCCTCGAGGGCGCTACCGGCCTCGATGGGTTTTGGGACGTGCTTGAGCGCGGTGCCGAGGATGTCGGGCGTGGAGAGGAGGGAGCGCGCAAAGGAGGAGATGGCGAATTCAGAGGCCTTTTGGCGTTCGTCCGAGACTCGGCGGTTGAGCGTTTGGATGTCGGCTTTGTGGTACAGGACGTCTTTCTGGTGGATCAGTGGGGGTGTCAGGCGGCTACAAGCCGGGAAAGGGGGCAGTCTTCGAGGGTTCAAGTGAGGAGGCAAGGTGGGACAAGAAGAGGGGAGATGACATGATGCCGGCACATCAAGCCCGGGCAATGCGATGCGCAGCGTGCAGGTAAGATTATGCTGCAGTGGGGCTACACGGAGCGAATGTTACAGTCGAGGTGGTAGGAAGGTGCACCGAATGCCGGTGTGATCCCAGCTTCGCTTCTACGACCTGCAACCACTCGCCTCTCTCGGCCGGAAAGAAGCGATGACACCAAAACTTACCTCAAGCTCCTTCACCTTGGCCTCGAGCTCCGCAGCCTTCTTCTTCGCCTCGACAAGCTCTGGGCTCTCAGCTGACGCGGCATCCTTGGACGCCTCTCCTTCCGTCGAGTAGAATCGGGAGCCAGCTCGGTAAGCGACCGTCCGCGGGGCGGCGACCTGCCTGGACACGGCTGCCCGAAGGGATCGGACGGGGACGAAAGATCGGGAGGCCATCACGAGGAGGGTTTCGGAGCTGCAGTCGGGTTGGAGTTGATTCAATGTAAGGAGATCGGTGCGATCTGCTCAATCTTGCGTGGAGTCGATGTATTTGTGCTTGGAGGTGACAGATGGAACCGGCAGACGGCAATGGAATTCGGTTGAAAATCGGGGGCGAACGGGGGTGGAGGGAAATTACGTAAGCTGTGGCGGCGTTTTCGTATTGCCCGAGACACAAGCCGGCGGCGATGACCGCAGACAGGCAGGCATACATTACCGGAAGAGGCAATTGCAAGTACGGTGCCCTCTGGGAGGATGAATGAGTGAGCGAGCGGACGTCCAAGTCATCAACAATCCTTTCTAGACTCTAAACTTCTCCTCCTCTTTGCCTAGACAAGCACGTGCACGCGGTCGTAGACCACTCTTACGTGCAGCATTCATCACCTCCGCAACGACCGATCTCGAGCATACCCCATCCCGGCTCGACTTTGGCGTGCACTACACGTTCTACAGCCCGGCACCCCCGACCGGTCCTCCTCGCGACTATGTCACCCACCCGTCGCTCAGACGACAAGACCTCACCCACGTCCCTCCCTACCGCTCCACTACCACCTCCCGAGACCACCACGGCATCGGCAAACGGCCACACCGCCAACGACGAGCCAGCGACCCTCGCGCAGACCGAAGCAGAGGATAACAACAACAACGGCGATCCACAAATCGACCCCGAGCTCGCTAGCCTCCCCGCTCCGGGGACACTATCCATCACCGAGTCGATCCTACAGGCGCCCAACCCCCGCCCTGCTGATTTTTCGATGATGCCGATCACGAGCTCGGACATTGATATCACGGCGCTGGACGAGGCGAGCCTGGACGGCGCGCCAGGAAGCCCCACGGCCAAGTTGATGAAGGCTATCGCGCCGCCGAATGCGGCTCAGCCTGACGCAAAGTGGGCTCCGGTGAGTGCATCGTGCTGCGGTTGCGTTGCTGTGCCATGGTCGAGGGAAATGATGCGCGATTGGTTTCGCTATCTAATCTCTGGACACCTCCCTCGTATCTGAGGGTGGCAGTGCCATGCTCGTGCTTCCACCTTTCCGCCTCGTTCACCAAGACACCATGCTGATGTGGCAGCCACCTCCCAACGCCAGTGTAAATTTGTTCATCGGTGAGTTGATTGTTTGATCGTTATGCAGTTCATGGTTGTTGACGTGTAGGTCGTGCATTGCTCTCCAACGGAAATGACAACTGGCCACTGGTGCGTGCTTCCCGCGTCCCTTACCCGTGTCCTTCCGTATGTCCCACGTAGCTAACCACACTTCGGACTCGTTCAATCGTTCCCACCCACCTTCATTTCATTATCTTCCTCTTCTCCTTCTCGCTCCATTTCGCCGTCTCCTTTCGCCCAACAGAAACCAAACGACATCGTAAACTGGATTCGGAAGCACTATCCCGCCGAGTGGGATGGTGACGAAGGACGATGCTCGGCACATCGTGTACGGACCTATCTCGCTCGCAAGGGCGCCGACATGTACTACGAAAAGCTCAGCCAGGGGAGCATCTCTGGCTGGCGCATCCGACAAAACCACATCTGGCGGTTTGAGAACGGAGGCTTCCTCGGTCGGGGTATGAAGCAGGAAGAGGCGATCGCAGCGCAGGCGAAGGAAAACGAGGCGATTGCGACGGCCGCGCACAAGGCTTCAGCAGCGGCGGCTTTGGCAGCAGGCCATCCAGGTATCAAGGTCTCCATGTCCGCTCCTGGAACAAACGACGCCCCACCCGCCAAGCGACCCAAGACCGTCGCAGCCAAGCCGGCGCCAGGGCAGTCTCGCAGACGGAACAAGAAGGCGCCAATCGAGACGCTCGCGTCGCTGAATGACCTGCCCCACTCGGAGCTGTACCACACGCCGACGCCTACCGACTTCACCCCCACACAACAGCACACAACGCACCAGTACGCCACATCAGGGACAAGTCAGCAGGCCGGTCCGTCGCAGGAGGCGACGCAGGCGCAGGCAGGCGATGAGATTGACCCGAACCTGCTCGGAAGCGTGGACGACCAGGAGCAGCAGAATGTCGATATGGAGATGGTGCAGCGGGCGATGCAGGCTGCGGCGGCGAACGCGGGACAGATGGAGGATTTGGATATGGGCATACAGCTGCCGATCGAGATGCAAATGCACGGTGGGGAGCACGACGACCGTGGTGATGTGAGTGTGCTTTGGTGACGCCTTGCCCGAGGTGGTGGGGTAGATGGGGCAGTCAGGGCGACGGCTGACGGCAGTACTACGGCACGACAGGAGGAGGCGGCCATCATCCCTACACCCCTCACGGCAATGATTACCAGGACGGACAGTACCTGTATAACACGGACAACCAGGTGTACGGCCACACGTATCAGAGCGGCCAATGACGCTCTGACGGGCGCGAGGGAGTGTCTCGCGATGGCGTTCTGTTCCAGGAGAGTGGTTGTGGGGAGTGATGCCCAAGCATCCGCGCACGAGACGCCGGCGAAAAGGTCGAGGCTTGAGGCTTGCTGGCGGACGCATTTCTACATGGGTATGTAGCCTTGGACAGCCGGGGTGTGTGTGGGTTGATAGCTCGTCTTTGCATGTTCTCGCGTTGTAGGTTGGTAGACTGCGAGCACTTGGGATGGTGCTAGCGGAGATATGCAGCGCAATATGTTGACCGGTGGAGTGCTGGTGGTGGGCGTGCTTGCCGGTGCCGGGATGCGCGGCTCTGAAACGCGACGGAGCGCCAGGTCCGCTTTGACCGGACGGAAAACGCATCTCCTTTACGTGACCAAAGTCGGGTCCAGTCTCGGGTCTGTCGCCGTCACGTCGCGCGGTACCTGTTTGCGACTTTGATGCCATGTCATCTCGCTTGACCTCGCCCAGCATCCATTTTGATCGCATCAATACCTCGCGCATGGGCAGCCATCAGACGCTGCATCGCATACATGGGCGGGAATCGCATCAAAAGCGAGGGGGACGGTTGCTCTGATCGCTTCCCCCTCAATATCCCACTTCTTGCACACCTGTACGCGTCTGCAGTCGGACTATACTCGAGCATGTCCCGATTCCAACAAGCACGGCTGTTCATCCGCGCAGTACTCATCTGCGCGCTGCTCGTCTTTGGACATGTGTTCCTCACCACTGTTACGATCACCGGTACGTAATCTCGTCTCTGCGACCTCCAGTGCCGCCCGGGCTAATTCATAGCGGGCATCGTTTCAAGGGACAAGCTAGCATCGAGCATCACGTCCGGGTCTTCGCTGGTCTTCTTGACACTGCTATGGACGACCTTTACGCTCATCGAGACGGTCGATGAGGGCCTGATACCATTATCGGTTATACACAACGACGACGGGTCTGGTCTCATCTTCGAGCGCATGTGGGTCGACCTCGTCGTCAACGGCGCGCTGCTGGCCAGCTGGGCGAGTGAGTGTCTCCGCATCAACGGGACGTGCTTCACGTTGCTGAGAGCAGTACAGCGGGAGCAGATCACGCGTGTAATGCAGGCCATGTCTCCGGCATTGTCTTCCGAGATGAGTGAGCCGAGCTCAGCTTGAACTGCAGATGACGCGGCTAAAGACAGCGATCATACCCGCCGCGTTCGCGCTCGTCTTCCTCGCCCTGGCGGCGCTGCAGATGCAGGTCGTCATCTCCATCGCCCGCCATGTATACTTCTACGGAGAGCGCGAACTTCTCACACTGGCCTTTTGGAACCGGAAGACGGGACATTGGACCGAACGCATCGTGCTGGGCGAGACAGCCGTACCGATGATGGATGACGAAAAGACGATCCTGGCGGCGGGTCACGCGACTGCTGGGGGCAAGGCGACAGCATGATGGTCTTCCGGACGAGCGGCGCGGTAGGCCGCAGGCGACATTTGCGCAAAGCCCTTTGGCTCATGGGTCATGCCTCCCGCTGGCTCGGGACACCTTCCGTACGTGACTTAGGACCGCCCTAGAGGTAGATTCAAATATTTGTAAGACTTGATCATTCTGCTGCTCTGTCGGATTCGCCCCACAGCCACGAGTCAGGTCCGATTCGGTGTCATGCATACGAAGATAAGGGAGGTCCAGTGCGTCGGAAAGGCCGGAGCATATATATGACCAATAGGCCGTTCCTGAGCGCCTAAACCCCTAAAACACCCCGGACGGACCAAGACGGACGCGATGGTCGCGCGACCACTCTTCGACCTTTTCCAGCTCGAGCCATCCTTTCTTCATCACAAACCCAAAACGTGCGCGCAGACTTCTCGCCCCCACCCGGCGTCAGTCTCAACCTAGCACGCATCGTCATGCCCATCATCGATATCAACAAGGACCTGGCGGCGCTGTTTGTCAAGCAGGCTCGGGCTACCCCAGACGCCATCGCACTCGAGGACGAGACGCGGAGCCTGACTTATGCCGAGCTGGAGCGAGAGACGGAGACGCTGGCGGAGTATGTCAGGCGGCATTATGCCGTGGGGCGCGATAGCCTCGTCGGCATCCTCATGAGCCGCAGCGCAGACTATGTCGTGGCTGCACTTGCGGCTCTCCGCGCGGGCGGCGCATTCCTCGTGCTCGAGCTCGCCTACCCGTCTGGCCTCTTGCGCGATGTCATCGACGATGCGAAGCCTGCGGTTGTCTTGACGCAAACGGCACATGTCGAGCACATCAAGTCGGACGTCCCGGTTTTGGCCGTCGACCAGGCCGGCGGATACGCCAAGGCCAACGGACATGCGGCCGAGACGGACTTGCCTCCATTACCGTCGGACGATGACCTCGACCGACTCATGTTCGTCTCCTACTCCTCCGGCACGACCGGCCAGCCGAAAGGCATCGCAAACCCCCACCGGGCCGCTGTGAGATCATACGACCTCCGCTTCCAGCTCTCCGACCTCACGCCGAAAGATAGAGTCGCCTGCAATGTCTTTTTCGTGTGGGAGATGCTGCGACCGCTGCTGCGGGGTGCGACCGTCTTTGCTATCCCGGACAAGGCGAGCTACGACCCCACTGCGCTCGTAAGCTTGTTGGCGTCGAGGCGCATAACCGATACGCTCATGACGCCCACCCTGCTGTCCACCATTCTGTCCCGATACCCCGACCTGTCTGAGAAGTTGCCCGAGCTGAAATCGCTATGGCTAAACGGAGAGGTCGTCACGACGGAACTTTGCCGGCGCGCAATCAAGGCACTGCCGCACACCCGCCTTCTCAACGTCTACAGCGCGAGCGAGACGCACGAGGTGGCCGCGGGCGATGTCCGGCAATTCATCGACTACGAAACCCGAGTCTGTCCCGTAGGACCGCCCGTGGACCCGGAACATATTTATATCCTGGACGAGTCGGGCAACCGCGTCGGCGAGAACGTTAGCGGTGAGCTGTATGTTGGGGGTGATCTGCTCGCCCGCGGATACCTCAACCTGCCGGAGACGACGGCCAAGGCGTTCACGCCAGACCCTTACGCCAAGCGGGAGGGGGCGAGGATGTACAAAACAGGAGATCTCGCTCGGCTGCTCCCGTCGGGTTTGCTGGAGATTACGGGACGTGCGGGTGGCATGATCAAAACGCGGGGGTACACGGTCCAGCCCGGCGCGGTCGAGACCGCCATTGTCAAGCACCTTGCGGTCCACGACTGCGCCGTCACTGCACATGGCGACGGTCTCGAGCGGCAACTCGTCGCATACGTCGTGCGCGATACCGAGGACAAGCGGGACCGTGCCGAGCTGGTCATCGACGAGTCGGGCTACAGCCCCGCAGCCCGCCGCGCTCTCGCGTCGCACCTCGCTCTGTACATGATCCCCGCGCTCTGGGTCGAGATGGACGTCCTGCCCACGCACGGCGTGTCGGGCAAGATTGACCTCAAGGCGCTGCCCGCCCCGCCTACGCCTAAGACCAGCGCCAACGGTGTCGAGAAGGAGTCCAATACCGAGGTCAAGATCGAGACTATCGTCAAGCTCTGGGCGGACGTGCTCAACATGCCCGCGAGCGCCATCACGGAGGAGCACGGCTTCTTCGATATCGGCGGCCACTCGCTCGTCCTCGCCGTCCTGGCCAACCGCTTCAGCAAGGAGTTTGGCTTCCCGGTGCCCCTCGCCCCGCTCGCGGGTAATCCGACGCTGCACGGACACATGGCTGCGATTCGAGATGCACGTGACGGTCACACGGCAGCTGTGCAAGCCGACCTGCCCGCTGTGCTCGCAGCGGACATCCAGCTCGAGGAAGAGATCAAGTCGAATGGGACGCCCATGCGCCAACTCAGCGAGGCTCGCACCGTGCTCTTGACCGGTGCAACAGGATACCTGGGTGCTTTCCTGCTCAAATCGCTCATCGAGCACACGTCGGCGACTATCATCTGCCTCGTCCGATTCACGGATCCGCAAGACGACTGCCGACCGGCTGGGTTCGCTCGTATCCGCAAAAACCTCGTCGACCTGGGCCTCTGGCACGACGACCTCCTGGAGAGGATGGAGGTCTTGCCTGGAAACCTGTCTGGCGAGCGACTCGGCCTATCGACCGATACGTTTGCGGAACTTGCATCGCGCATCGAGGTCATCATTCACGCCGCTGCCACGGTCAACCTGGTGTACCCGTACGCTGCACTGCGTAACGCCAATGTCGGCGGAACGAGGGAGATCCTCCGCCTTGCCTCGAGCAGTGGTGCGACGCTTCACCACATCTCGACTAACGGCGTGCTGGTTCCTTCGCTGGAGGGTTGGGCAGAGGACTCGATGGTGGAGCTGGAGGATGTCCCGGAGAAGCTGCTGGACGGGTACGGGCAGACGAAGTGGGTCGCTGAGAAGCTCGTGTGTGAGGCGTCGCGCCGCGGTATGCCCGTCAAGATCTACCGCCCGGGCACGATCAGTGGACACAGCACAACGGGCTCGACCAACACGTACGACCTGCTCAATGCGCTCATTGTCGAGTCGCTGCAGCTCGGATGTGCGCCGTCCATCGAGCAGTGGTTTGCGGAGATGACACCCGTCGACTTTGTCACCGAGGCTATCATTACGCTGGCAGACCATACGGAGACCGAACAGCTCGTGTACCACCTCGGCGACTCCAACCCCGTCTCCTCCAGTAGCCTGTTCGACTCCCTGAACGAGCTCGGATACAGCACGTCGCGGATCCCATGGGATGATTGGGTGTCGCTGTGGAACGAGAGGAGGGGCAACGGCAAGATCCGCGATGCGCCTTTCACGGTCGATATCCTCCGCGGTGGAATGCCGACAGTCGAGACGCTTCAGTCGGTGACTGTGCTCAAGGACGACGCGACGCGCGCAGCACTGGCGCTGTACGGTCTGCACCGCCCTCAGATTGACAGCTCTCTGCTCGAGATCTACACGCGACATTTCTTCGCTCGTGGCTGGCTCGGCCGACCCCCGCGCCGCCTTCAGGTTAACGGCGTGACCACTGCAAAGGTCAGCAAGGGCCGCCTCGCGGGCAAGGTCGCTGTCATCACCGGCGCATCCTCTGGTATCGGCGCCGCCGTCGCTGTGGGGCTCGCGAAGGAGGGCGCGCACGTCGTTCTCGCGGCCCGACGGACCGAGGCGCTCGAGGGTGTCAAGCGCAAGCTAGCAGACTACGGCGGCAAGGTCCTCATCCACAAGACGGACGTGACGAGCAAGCAGCAGGTCGAGGACCTCATGGCGACCACGACTGCGGCGCTCGGGCCGGTCGACATCCTCGTCAGCTGCGCGGGCGTCATGTACTTTACGATGATGGCGAATGTGCAGACGGACGAGTGGGAGCGGACCGTCGACGTCAACTGCAAGGGACTCTTGCACTGCTTGTCGTCCACTGTCCCCGGCATGCTCAGCCGCGGAGCCGGTCACATCGTTGCGATATCGTCGGACGCGGGGCGCAAGGTGTTCCCGGGCCTGGGAGTCTACTCGGCAAGCAAGTTCTTCGTCGAGGCGACGCTGCAGGCTCTTAGGGTCGAGACGGCCGGGACGGGGCTGCGGGTCACGTCGATCCAGCCGGGCAATACTGCGACGGAGCTGCTGGGCATGTCGACGGACAAGGAGGCGCTGGAGAAGTATGGGGAGCCGTCGGGAGCAAAGGTGCTCGATGCGGAGGATGTCGCGGCGAGTATCGTGTATGCCGTGTGCCAGCCGGAGCACGTGGCGGTGAATGAGATTCTGATAGAGCCGAGGGACGAGCCGATATAGGCAAGAACCTCTGTAGAGCATAGAGTAGATGCCGTGAATGCACACACTAATCATGGCGGCTTGTGTTGAGAAGCAGTGCGCGTCTCGTATGGGGGCAAGGCGTGAAGCCTTGTCTCACGCCGGTGTCGAGTGAGGGCCAGCTTCGCGAGTGCGATGCGGTGATGAAGCTCAACGGTCATGGATACCGTATGGCACACCTGGACGCGTTCTTCCTCCCCTTTTCTGATGTTTGGCTTACACCAATATTCTTCAATCCGTGACGAACTCTGTACAGCTCCGCAACAGTCGAAGATGAGTTGGCGTCATCCCGCCCGCAGAGGCCCGCACTGTAGCTGGATGAAGCGCGAACTTTCTCTAGCACGCGCTAGCTATCCCACTCAGTCAGTCTAACTTAGATGCATGAGACTCTTCACGCGGTTCCGCAGGCGCAAGAGCGCGGCGGTGGTGGACGCAGAGCGATGGAGTTGGGCGTCATGAGCGTGCGGAGGGCGGTCGGGTACACGAGGTGGCAGTTTGGATTACGTCACTGCTCCGCGCGCGAGGCAGTCTGCACAGAATGATCCGCACGACCCAAGGTACTCTGTTCCATCCATAGCATATGCGCGGGCCGGACGGTCGCCGGACTACACGAACGTCTTTCACGTCTGCGGACGGTATGTATAAAGAAGGTGTGGATCGACGAGGTTTGAGCTCACCAATTCACTGCGAGTGTGCTTTCTCCTCGCCCGTCAACCATAGTACCCCTGTACGTGCGCCAGATCGACCCTGCCCAGCGAAGTGAGCCCGTCGTCCAATCTCAGATCAAGCAAAACTTACGAAGCTGAAGTGATCGATAGATATCCAAATGGTGTCTCTGTTCCTCGCTGTGGCGGCGAGCCTGCTCTCTGCCTCAACTATCAATGCCTCACCCGTTGGCTCGCTCGGGATCCCTGCTCAAACGCGGCAGTGGCAAGGTCTGCAATGCCCGAAGTCTGCGGCTCACAACAGGCTGGTATCTCGTGGCCAATCCAGGAACTCTCCGTGGCGCCGGTGCCACAGCTGTCTGGCGGGTCAGCTTTGACATGGTGGTACGACTGGAACAAGAACCACGGGACACAGCTGTTCTACGATGAATCTGCCGATGTGGGCGTTAGCGCCGAGTTTGTGCCGATGTTGTGAGTGACAAGCGGGCGCACCGCCCCGCTGGTCAGGCGTGCGGGTAGCCGAGACGAGACGAGAGTCCCGCTGATGGCAGTTTCAACCCTTCGTTCGTCACGGACGGTGCGCCGCTCGAGGCCGGCTGGACGAAGATCATGGGTTTTAACGAGCCTGGAAAGTGTTCTTCGTCTCGGTGCGCGACTATGTGCTGACGTTTCGCAGATCAAATAGACGTGTCGGCCGGAGACGCGGCCGCAAGGTGAGCTTTGCTGATGCTTGCAGGGGCAGTGGATATCCACTGACAGCAGCTGGAAACAGCTGGTCGGGCAGGTCCGAAGTGAAAACCCCTCGGTAGAGCTCTGGTCACCGGTGGTAGCAGCCGACAAGCAGTAGCTTGAGGTGAGCAGGGTATCGCGCCTTCATACTCGACCCGCAGGCCTGACGACAGGATTTCTTCGGCGCGATCTGTCCCGAGGGTCTGAACGGCTGCGAGTTCGCCCCACAGTACCTTAACGTTCACGCATACACCACAGACGTGCAAACCTTCCAGGGCATAGTCTCGTCATACCACGATCAATTCGGGCTCGACGTCGTGGTGAGCGAGTTCGCGTGCACGCAGTTCGGCTCCTCGGCGGCGGTCAGCCCCGAACAGGCTTCGCAGTTCATGCGTGGGTGGAGTGCGCTTGTCTTAGCGCGGCTGATCAGCCAGGAGAGACTACGGCATGGCTCGATGCAACTCCTTGGGTTCAGTACGTCTGCGCACCGCCATACATCTCGAGGCTCCAAGATGCTGACGAGCAGCAAGTACGCCTGGTTCGGGGCGATGCGGAACGCCGCTTGGCTGTATGGCGTCAGCCCCTCCAACTTGCTAATGAACCCCGATGGGAGTTTAACAAACCTGTAGGATGCTCTCTTCTTCATCTTGGGCAAGTCCGAGGCTGATGCGCAGCGGCAGGCAATACGTCGGTGGCGGACAGTAAGCCCGCTGCGATACATGAGAAAGGCAGGATCTCAGCATCATACCCCTGCCGGCTGGATCCAGGCCGAGTTGGATCCGCGCGTAGAACCGAACATGTACGCCTTCTAATTTTGCTGTAGTCATACCGCGTGTGCTCGGGTGGACTGTATATCCGTGCATAGCTATCAAACCTATCCTAGTACCCATACACGTGCCTCGCTGACTGCTCGCGTCGGTGCCCGCACCGATGCGCCTCCAATCATGTTCCGAGGGGGTCGGGAGATCGACCAAGGGGAATTCTATGAAGGGTAGATGGGTGCGAAAGAGTGCGGTACGGTCGCACCGAAAAGAAATACAAGACCAGAGTCCGTTCGTCTGTGGTTCGTCCGGAGGCCTATGCGAGGCTCGACGACATGATCCCAAGTAGCCAGCCCAAACCCACCACGCCCGATTTAGACGTAGATGGTCGAGTTGTAATACTTGACAGAGGCAACCTCCCAATAAGCATCGGTGAGCTTGTTGCCCTCGTTGAGGATGTAGTCGGAGCAGCTCGAGTATCCCGTGATCGCCGCGCAGGACTGGGACTGCCCGGCGTAGCCCGCGTAGTTCCAGACGCCGTCGGCGCCGGCCCAGTCACCGCACATGGTCGTGTCGAAGATGTTGAAGTGGTCGTAAAAGAACTGGTAAGGGCTGCAGTTGTCGGACGGGAAGTCGGCGACGGGCGTGCCCCAGTTGGCCGGGTTGGGCACCTCGTCCTTGATGTCCTGCGGGATGTTGGCCCGCGGGAACCACCACACGGTGATGCCGGACTTGTCCCATTTGACTGACATCAGCGCTGCCCCACAACCCTCTCGCATTACTCACGAGCGTAGACACCGCCGCCGACCGAGTTGAAGCCGGATCCGTACGAGGTCTCGTCGCCCACTTGTCGCACACCGCAGCCCTGGTTCGAAGTCGCGTACGAGGCGCAGTTGTAGCTGTCGTAGCCGCCCGTGGTCAATTGGCCCGATTGCAAGCTGTTCTGGTTGCTCGGCATGGTGCATCCGTCGCCGGTGTGCAGCGAGACCTGGTTCTCCGTGAACGCGTTGACGCCCTCGAGAATGTCAATCTCTCCGCCGTTCGGCCAGTTCGGGCCGTTCTGCCACCAGGCTGGCCACGTGCCGCATCCGTATGGCATGTGCAGCGCGTCCATAATGACCATACCACCGGTCCAGACCTTGTGGGCGTGGATCCGCACAGACTTGCGTCCACCGCTGACCTGGTTGGTGGTGTCGATCTTCATGATGGCGTTACCAGCCGAGTTGATCGAGATGAGGCCCTCGTTCCAGGCCGTGCCGGCGTCGACGTAGTTGACGGTTCCGTGCGTGGGGTCGTCCCATGACCAGAACCACCAGCTGTCGAAGAAGTTTCCGCCGGCCTGCTTGTCAGCCACACGTTCAGCGCTGACGGTTTTGAGGCACTCACGACCGACTCGACGAGGTCCCAGCCGGAGGAAGATGCGCTTGGGGACGGCGCAGCACTGGCGGCGGAGGAGGAAGCAGCAGCAGAGGAAGAAGCCGCGTAGGATGAGCCTTCAGACGGAGAGGCCGCAGCGGAAGAAGCCGACACGGCAGTGGTCGAAGTCGGGGTGGTGAATCCACCATCGCCAATTCGCGTCGTTGTCACCGTGCCGTTGGCGCTAACCGGAACTTGGCAGTATCCACCCCGCTTCTTCTTCACGAGCCTCTTGCCCTTCTTGGACGTTCGGGACTTGGGCGCCCGCGCCTCGATGGGCGGCTGGGCGGCCCGTCGCGCGTGGTCAAAGTCCCGCGAGAGGAACGTCGACTTCTTGCCGTGCGTCGGCTTGGCGGACGCGCCGATCGCGCCGACCGTGAGGAGGGGGAGGAGGATGTTGGAGAAGTGCATTGCTGCGAGTGAGGGGTTCGAAGAGGATTGAGATTGGGTTTAGGGATGTTGAGACCGCTGGGGTCGGTAAAGTGACCGGTGGAGGTTGGTCTGGTGTGTGTGAAAGACGCGCAGCGCCTTGTACTATTTTGCGAACGTAGTGAAGGAGATCGATGAGAACGAGCGTTCGTAGTGATGTTTCGGGGCGTCGCAACGGGGTCAGTCACCAGGGGAAAGGAGATTGTGTGCCACATTGGATGGTGGAGACGAGTGCGGGGGGAGGGGGCGATATGATTGTTGACAAGTTGGAAGATATAGCGTCAGCGCCAGACCTTGGGGAGGGTAGCCGCAGATCGTCCGAGCCAGATCAGCAAACAGGAATCGCACTCTCCACTTCGCGCCGTCCAAAATCACCAGGCCGACCTGAAACGCACCAACGACATTGGGCGTCACTCTGCCGTGCCTTGTTGTTCCGGCGCGGCTTCCGCTCGAAGGGAGATGTGGATGGTAGGTGGTATAGCAATGATGCGAGGGTGGGTTCACGCAAAAGTCCAAGAGCATCCTGCCCAGACAATATGCACCATGCTCTCGAGTGTGCACGAGCTTTCCAGCGCAGCGATCCAAGACCCCGTCTGAGACCAAACGACCGATAATAGCAGCCGGGCCACGCGACTCACGTTGTGATCGAGAACTTCTCGGAAGCAGTCAAGAGTCCGTCGACGGAGACGAAGACGAGGAGGGGGCAGAACGCAGTTCAAGGAGGAGGTGAAGAGTGAAGATCAGACGCCTTGGAGGCCATTCAATATTGCATGGGCCTACACGTCCCATCGCTCCCATCCAACGGCCCAGCGACAACAAGCTCGCTGCGCCCAGCGCACAGCCGTCCTGCGCCTGACCGAACCCACCCATTCGCACACCGCAGGCCGTACACGCGCACTTCGCAGGGGTGGCTGGCGCCTGTATTCTGCAGGATGGGCCTGCCATCTGGTGCGCTATGTCACCTGGTGCGCTGCTTGGCGGCAAGCGCACCCTTGTGCCCGCGCCGCAGGGCGAGTGAATGCTCTGAGTAAAGCACAACAGGGCCAAAGTCAGCTGTGAGCGCAGTGAGAGAGACGGTGAGAGGTGAGATGGCGCGTCGGACAGGGATGGCAGGTAAACAAACTTTGTCACATTCGGCAAGCGCTACGGAATGGCGTTTTCGCAGGACGCGTCACGACCGCGATCACGACGCCTGAACATTACCTGTGCCTTCTGTGCCTCTGAGCCGCAGCGTCATAGAGCTTTGAGCACGCATTGGCCCTTACGGCGCGACGGACTTGGCAAGTACGAGAAGAAGCCGGTTTCGAAGGGCGGACGCAGGATGAGTAGCGGTTGCAGCCGCGCCGTGTCTGTCGGACGATCGTGGACGCGACGCGTTCCTGGCCTTAGACTGGGCCCGGCCCGATCGGCTTCGATCATTCCGTTCGTGGCCCGTCATCCAAATTAGCTGGACTGGTGGCTGCAAGCCCCTCTCTCCAGAGGGCGACAGTTGCGAGCGTCACCTTGGCATGACGCCGATCGGACAGGTCGCTCATTGTTCCGTGACCATTGTATGCCAGTCCAACAATGCGATCCAGCAGGACAGGTTACGTGACTGCGTTCTGTTGCACAGCGCGGTGAAACGTATCAACAGCTGCGGTTGCAGCGATGGTAGGCGCAGTGTGCAGTGGCCCAAAACAGCACCGCAGCCGTCTGCCCCTTCGCCCAGATTAGCCACACGTCGTTATTCTCGCAAGCAGATGTTTTGTCCAAAGCCTCGTCAATGTGGCACTCATGCCTGCAATCTACTTGCCTCGTGCATGGAATCCCAAGAATACAAGTCTTCTCAGCGCAATATAGCTCGCGCTCTATTTGCCAGTTCTGCTAGGGCGGAACGCTCGTTTCAGCGGGCCATTCACCTCTGCAAGCTCGGAATGAATACACTCTCGGTTGCTCTTTCCTCAAGCAGGACCTCTACCACATTGTCCGCGCTCCCCTCCCTCTCCCGCTTCCCGGGCTCCACTCCCTCACTGCTCTCCACCGTCAATCTCGGCTCGCCTATCCGCTCGAGGGGTGACAACAACTTGTCGCCCTCGCTGTCGGTTCCGTAGACTCCTCTGGTATTTTCGGGCCCAGTGCTCTCCACGCGCACCTGTTCCAGCGCACGTTTCTCGCTCGAATCCGACGCCCTCCTGGACCCCGGTCCAGGTGCTAAAGCGTGCCATTCCTCATCTCCGAAACCAAACCTCGCTCTCCGTTTGCGACGCTTCCACCACCAGCTAAGCGCCCCCAGCAGGATCAGCACGCCCACAACCACTCCGCCCCCGATGAGGTACTTTGGCAGCGACTGCGCAAGGCGACTGAGTGATTCTTTGCTGAGTTCCGGCGCTGCCGTGGTGTCGCTGGCGGCTGCGGCTTGAGACGAGGCGCTCGTTGCAATTGAGCTAGCGCCATTGAGAACTGTCGCCAGATCTGAGCTGGACAACGTCGGGATGGATGTTGTGGCCGAAGCTATCGCACCGATGAGGTCGAACGTTGCCGATGTCGACATGACCCTCTTCCAGCGCTTTCGATCTATCCCGCAGACGCGGATTCCAGACTGCTAAAGCAAGGCAGGAAACAGTCAAAGTCTGCACAGGTTGGTATAATACAAGGACCAGCACACAGCAAGGTCTGTTGCGGCGCTGTCGTGACGTCAGGTGGAGTGTCGCAGCACAAGTGATGGAACAATGCGGTCACCACCCGTCCAACCCGACGATCAAAAGCGCGGGACAATGTCATAAGTGCGTGACTTGGAACATGTAAGGCGCTCGTCCAACTCCTGAGCGGCGGCCAGGCCAGATCGAGTCCACAACACCCAGACAGCCAGCCATGACGCTTGGATGTGACACACAAGACTAGCATTACGCCTGAAACACCCCCAAACTCCCCGTTTCGGCACATATCTCTACCCTGATCTACACCGTGCCCGCTCCTGCCGCCGGCCGGTGTCCTCGACCCTGGGTCAGCAGCGGCACAGATGGCGTTGATGAGCATTCAACGCAGCTCGGGTTGATGAGACGCCATACATGTCTAGAATACATCGCCATATCACCAAGACCGCTCAAGACGTATTGAATCCCTGGTCTACTTCTTCTTGCCCTTGGTTTTCGTGTCCTCCCTGGCAGCCCCTCCTTTGCCCTTCGCCTTCGGCTTCACGGCCTTGATGAGCTTGTCCTTGCCTAAATCATTATCGTCGTCGTCTTCCTCCTTTCCGCTGGCGCCATCATCGTCCGGCACAGGTTCATCCTCTTCAAACACCTCGTCGTTGTCCGGCGCGGGCCCCGTGTCCGCGATCTTCTTCTTGGCACCCGCAAACATGTCGCCCTTGTGGAACGCGATGGGATGATCGGTCTTATTGTATCTGCGATCAGCGAGGCACACTTGAACGGCAGCACGTCAGGAACCGCTGAGACTCACTGCCGCGTGAAAGCGCTCTTCGCAGCCGAAGGGATCTTCTTCAGGATCAGATCGTCCTTCATTGTATCAACTCCAAGCTCCACGAACGCGTCCCAATCCTCCTTGCCCAGGTAGTACTCGTCCATACACTCGATTGTCTCTGGAATTGCATCCTGCTTATGAGCGCTCCGACGCGACGAAGGCATCCGTCACACTCACCTGTCCGCTCTCGGCCAGCGGAAGGACAATCTTAGCTGCCAACATTGGCATGTACTGCTCTCGAATCTCCTGCCTGCTCCCGGACACTCGCAGACGCATTCGGATCTGAATGTCGGTGAGCTGCCGCTGCAGTTTGCCCTGTTTCGAATTCTGACCAAGCCATCTGTGGGTCAGCTATAGTCACTCCGACTACCGCGGCCTCGACTCACTGAGGGAACGACGGGCCCCATGCACCTGGCCCACCTCCACCTGTATGCCGCATGCCACCGTAGATATGCGACGAGGGCTTCACGGTCGAAACGACCGCGTGTAGGGGCAGCAATGACCAGTGTTGTTCCGACCTTCCCGTAAGCGCTCGCTCTATCAGCCCGCCGCACAGCAACTCACCCATGGATCATCCGGTCGACGAGGTCACCGTCCGAGATCGAATCAGCCGCCTTGCTCAGCAGCTCCAGATGCTTCATGTCCTTCTCGGGGCCGTCGTATTGACTCAGTACTGCCGGATTGGTCTTGATGTAGTGTTCCTGATGATCAACGTCAATCGGGTGAAGCCGACAAGCGACTGACTTGAATGAAGAGCGGGACGAAGGAGAAGTCATGGAAGTACAGCTCCATCTTGTCTCCGAGCGTATCCTTGTTGGTTCGCGAGAAGGCATACGGTCCGGTGATCTTCTCGGTGATGCTGAACGGCGTCATGATTGTGTTCTTCTCGTTGACCTTGATGCTAGACGTCAGCGATGCGCTCTGGTGCCACGCACATCCGAACTCACAGCTCCTTGCCCTCGTCAAAGTCCATCACGTCCTTGCCGAGCTTGAACGTGGACAACATGTTCAATACCTGCCGGATGTCCGAATTCGCACCTTTGACTAGCTCGTCCACGACATTTGGCGGGATCTTCAGCTTCTCCCTGTTGACTTCAGCGTTTGTTCGAAGCCCCGTCGCCCGACTCACTTGAAGAGAATCGACATTATACGAGATCGGACTTCGGCGGGTTGCGGCCTATAATGTCAAGCCACATTCGTGCAGTCAGTCACAGCTGCTTACCGCTTGAAAGTCATGCCGTATGTCGACCCGTGGAGCGGCTTCATCTTCTGCAATGTACGATCGTTGCAGATGAGGATCATCGGGATCTGGCAGTCAGCTCCACCGCTTGAAGTTCACAGTACCGGGTTGCTGCTCACCTTGGTCTTCTTCACAAGCGCATTCAACGCGCCGACTCCTCCACGATCACCTGCCGACATACCGTCCACCTCATCCATGATCAAGCACGTCTTGCTATCTATGCGTATGCCTCCGGCGGCCGTGGTGCTCTGCCATCAGCCAACGCTCCTCGCGTTGTATTCTGGACACACTTGGACCCCTTTGCCAGCGAAAAAGCCATCGAGTGACGTGTTGTCGATGTTGGTCGAGTTCTGCAGATCAGCCCTGACATCCGGACATGGTGTAAGGAATGACCAACTTCGATCAGCTTCTTGCTCCGCGCGTCACTTGCGTTCAGCTCCAGCGGGTTGTACCCGACCTGCTTGGCGACTAGATGCGCTGA
This sequence comes from Papiliotrema flavescens NRRL Y-50378, assembly GCA_000442785.1. NCBI lineage: Eukaryota > Fungi > Basidiomycota > Tremellomycetes > Tremellales > Rhynchogastremaceae > Papiliotrema > Papiliotrema flavescens. Next base: position 40,951 of record CAUG01000321.1, read on the forward strand.
TGTCGTTTTACCGATACCTGGCGGACCCGATATCAAGACTGCCCGAAAGATGCCCATCCCGTCCTTGCCAGGCTTTTTGAACCCGACTTTGTAGTTTTTCTCCCTGAACGTGAGTGGGCGATCTGAAACAGGGATGAGTTGCTCACCAGTCCTGGAGCCATTGCTGCAAACGTTCCACCGGCGCCTTGTTGCCGCAGATCTCCTTGAAATTTGTCGGAGCGTACTTCGTGGTCCAAAGCTGGGAGGTTATGGGTGCAACCTTCCTGTCTTGTCAGCGGAGGGAATGTGGAAGTAGCTGCACTCACTTGGCCGCAATCCCTGTTCCCTCCAGTGCCGCCTCTTTCCGCTTCCTCAGCTTCTCCTCCTCCTTCTCCCTCGCTTCCATTTCCTTCGCCTGCTGTATGATCTTCTGTTCTTCCTTCTCCTGCGCCTTGATGGCCTTCTCATCCATCACTCCATCGCTGACCCTGATAAGCTCCAAGAAGTCGTCCTCACTCAAGGTTGGTATCTTCTTGTCTGCAATGGCTTTCAGCTTGGACGCGCCAGCGTTCTCGCCAACAACGACATAGCTCGTCTTCCCCGATGGCGCCCCCGTCACCTTGCTGCGACGTCAGTGCGCATTCAAGCAATCCTGAATCACGCATCATACGTACCCAGAATACCGCTTGACCAGCTCCACCGCGTCATCTCGACCAAGGCTCTCCAATTCGCCAGTGAATACAAATGTCAGACCCGCCAGACAATTCGGTTTGCCGACCGGGATCTCCTTCGAGCCAGGATTCTTGGGCCCAGCTGCGCGGGCAGCCTTGGCAGCGAGATGCGCCTTGAAGCTGGAGATAAGCCATGTCTACCGATCAGGCGTAAGTGAGTCAACTTACTCGAACTTGGGCTTCGCCGGCGCCGCGTCTCTATCTCCATTCGTTTCCTTCTTCGCTGCAGGTGGATTCGCAGCTGCCTTCCTTGGTGTTGGCGTTTTCTTTGCCGGTTCCTTCTTCACTGCTGGTTCCTTCTTCGCGACGGCCTTCTTTGGCGGGGCCTTTTTGCTCTTCTTCGGCACGTCATCCTCATCGTCGTCCACAGTGAATTCGTCCTCGTCATCATCCTCACTCTCCTCGTCGAGGTCCATCGGTGAGGGTTCTTTCTTCGTGGCCTTTCCGCGCTTTGCCTTGGTCGGCTTTTCTTCCTCCGAGTCGGATGATTCGACGTAGGCCGATTTCTTGGCTTTCCCGGATGCCGCTCCTGTAGACTGTCTCTTGGAGGGAGGCGGCTTCGAGTCGGAGTCCGAGTCCGATTCGATGATAGCCTTCCGCTTCATAGCTGGCGTGGTCTTCTTAGCCGCGGACGTGGTTGCTTTCGGCGGAGGAGGAGTGAGTTCTGGGGTCGATTCAATGGTGATCGCTTTCTTACTCTGGCAATCAGAAATCGGAGGCGGCAATCCGACAAGAGCTCACAGAAGACGCCGGTGGTTTTGTGAAGTGCTTAGAAGCCGTAGCTGGCGCCTTTGGCTCGGGTCTGGTACTGTCAGAGAGTTGATGGGTGCTTGGCGATGAGAAAGTGCTCACTTCACGCTGAAAGTTGGTATGAGCCGGTACGATAGCAAAGGTCTTGAGTACTCACTTTGGCTTCTTCTCCACAGGCTTGACGTCCTCGTCACTGTCGTCTGTACTGTCAATACCAGCTCAAAGCGCTGGCGAATGTCCGCACCGATCGTGATGGGTTGCTTACCCGATCCTGCCTTCGCGCCGGTGGTCTTGCTCTGCGATGGTCCCTGACAAATGAGCTTCAGCCATATGTAGGCTGTCCGATGCTACATACCGCTGCTGTACTCTGAGACCCGCCGAACTGGTTCGATCAGCTCAACGTCAACCGTGAATCGCAAGGGGACTTGCGAATGACCGGATGTCCGCTCCGCCTGCTACTGGCTCCTTGCCGACCTTCTTCGGCTTCTTCTCGGTGCTCTGTGATTTGGTCGGTGACGCTGAGGGTTTCTTTTTGGGCGACGGGGCAGCCATCGTGAACCGGATTGGGGTGTTCACGGGCGGAGAGTATGATGAAGGACAAGAGGTGACGCGTGAAGATGACGAAGTGGAGGTTTCCGTTTGGACTGGCGCGTGATTTCAGGCAATCATCAACATTACCCATTCAGCACACAGCATAGCCCTCACCCCGCTCATAGCTCATCATGGCTGCAGGAAGCTCCTCCAGAGCGCTGAAGCGACCTCGAGTCGCAAAACAGGATCTCGAGGACGGACACGAGGAGCAGAACGACGAAGCCAGCGCGTCTCACCTCGTCTCGTTCTTAACGGGGTATGACAACCGACATGACTCGGACCACGACCACGACTCGGACGAGCAGCACGACGAAGCGTCAGAAGATGAGTTCGAAGACGATGTGGACGAGGAAGGAGACCCAGACGAAGAAGCGACGCCGACGAAACGAGCCAAAACAGGTCTGATAGGAACGAGTACGCCCCGCTCTGCGCGCTCAACGCCCGGCAAGCGCAAGACCCCTCGCAAAGCCGCTACACCCCTCAAGCTGCCTCAAGAGGGCGAGCAGGGATTCGTGCGACCTACAAAATCCGACGCCTACTTCTACTCGACGAGCCGGTCGTCCCGAACCTCAGGCAATTCATACTCGGCTCTGGTGAAGCCGCTATCGCAAGCGCAATATGAGCGGTACGCGTCCGGAGCGAGGTCGAAGGGGAAGAGCAAGGCATTGGTGCAGGATATTCTGGAGGATGCAGCGCAGCGACACGATCAGTGGGAGGCGGAGCTGGAGGAAGGGTTCAACTTGATGATGTACGGGTTTGGATCGAAGAGGAGGGCGTTGAACGCCTTCGTCAAGGAGCGGCTGGCGCATCGAGGACACTGCGTGGTGATAAACGGTCACTTCCCGGGCACGAACATTCGCGAAGTGCTCGGACAGATCGAGGACAATTTGGCGATACCGCAAGATACGCCCGTTCCCCCATCGGCAGTCACCCCTTTAGAGCGATCGGCTTTCCGGACCTATGCGCACTTCTTGCCAGCTGAAGCAATCCCAAAGGCAAAGCAGCGCGACTGGCCAGTCGCGAACGCACCGCTGTTCCTCGTCATACACAACATCGATGCCCCGACACTCCGCTCTCCGCGCTCGCTTGGCATACTCTCATTGCTCGCTTCATCGCCAAACATCCACCTGATTGCGTCGTTTGATCACCTCCACACGCCTCTCCTCTTCTCCGCTACCATCAGCAACACGCCACCGCATGATTATGCCGCCGGCTCATGGAATGGCACACCGCCTGCGAATCGTGGTTTTAACTGGATCTATCACAACCTGACGACATATGACGACTATGACCTCGAATTGACGTATCAACGCCTCGCATCGTCATCATCTGCTCTCATCACCTCGTCGTCCGCTGCCGGGATCTCCGAGGAAGCAGCTTTGCAGATTCTCAAATCTGTCCCGCCTATGGCATTGCGCCTGATCAAGCTCTTGCTATCGAGACAACTCGCCGCCCTTCCTCCCGACGCCGCATCACATACGGCTCATCCCGTGACCGCGATAGCGCCCGTCTTCGCGACGGACAACGACACTTTACAGCGACTCTCCAGAGAAAAGTTTATTGCACGTGAGGAGGAAAGATTCAATGCGTTGATGGGAGAGTTCAAGGATCATGGACTTGTGGTCGAGGCGCAGGCGGACGGCGAGGGAAGGACAGGACGATGGGTGTGGGTCCCGCTGGGTAAGGCCGCCGTCGAACGCGTGCTCGAGACAATGGGAGATGTCGAAGTCTGATACGGGGTGACCCTCAATGGCCGATGCATCAGGCGTCAAAGGCACGAGCAAGGTGCGCGAAGCTGACCACTCGACGCGCAGGGCGTACCTGTCTCGAATGCGGCTGTCCTGGCAAGAGCACAAAGCATGACCGACGGCCTTGCCGCCGAACGCGTGAGGCGGAAGGTGGGAGTGAGTTGACTCAAAGTTGCTATCATATGCGCTCGTCTAAGTCGCAAATGCTGTCTGAAGCCATATCTGTGCCTGTCGGCAGTGCGGCGCACAGCTCGTGAGCTGACACAACATGCCACTTCTGAGCGAAGAGACGGGGACTCTCTCATGTGTACATATAGACACCTTGTAACATTCGACGCGCATAGAACTTGTCTCACCCCAGCGCACCCAGACCCAGACGATGGACCGCTGCACGGCACAGATCGGGTGCCAACTTTGACATTTCTTTGAGGCTTCCATTTCGCACGATATGACCATCTGGATAATCCTTGCGACAATCGCCAGAACGACACCACCTGGCTATAGAGTACTCCGGAACCCCTGCGTTCACGAGTGCTGTCTTGCACACATTGCTGTCGGCGAAGGCGCTCGGAGCGGGTTCTTGAAGAAGAACCAGACTGACATGCGGCACAGCATGTGAGGTCTCACATTGGGAACAAGTCACTCGGTAAGAACGCGTTGTTTTGCTGATCCAGGTCACGAGCTCTACGGCTTCCATGCGAGTTCCTGCCATGGAGTTCTTGCAAGAATCCCTGCTCTTTCCACGCAGTGTCGAGGCCGTGACCACATGTGGAGCGAGCGCGCAATGTGCAGTGTTTCGGCAGACACCGCGGATTGTTGAGTAGGCATGCGTGCGCTTGCTGTTCCTGGCGAGGTTCAGGACACACTTTTGTGTGCAGCCGTATGGTCCCTCTTGTGCCGACGCTGATGCCCCTGTCTTGGCGCGGATATAGCGGAGCCGCTCGGTCCGGCCACAATCGTTGCACTGCCACATGGACATGGATGATCCTTTCCCGCCGCCTGTCGACCGCCCACTCCGCCTGGCCGGTGGACCCGGTCGCACTTGATCTTCGACGTCGAATGGAGTGTGAAAATTGGAGTTGAATACTCTGCTCCGTTGCGGTGTCATAGCGATGGGCCCTTTCGTGGACGCTGAAAGCATTTTGGACAACTGCCGCTTCCCCGCTCTGACGCAGAGATTCGGGAAGAGTTTGGATAAGTCCCCTGCATTCTTCACGACATGGCCTTCCGGGCAGCCAGCTCGACAGTCACCGGATTGACACCATCGGGCAGCCATCGAGTTGATCTCGTCTTTGAGAGTGAGACTTTGTTCACATGTATCTATGAATTCCTTCGGCTCAGGAAGGGCGAAGACTGAGCTTGGTATATCCCTCACTCGATGGGACGTGTCACAGAGGGAGCAGGTAACCTCGAGACCATTGGACAACTCGGTAATCCATACAGCCCGGGTGGCTTGTCGCTTGTTCCTAGGGTCCTTGGCTGTGGATCCCTGACAGCGGTCCTTGTTGCTGCCCCGCAAGTACATGGCCTTGGCGAGGTGCGGTGCGATGGAGCAGCCCTCATCTCTGCAAACGCCGTGAATCTCTACAAGAGGTCGCCAACCGGTCACGTTGTCCGTCGAGAGCTTTACTCGGCAGTCGAGGCTGCAACCGTACAAAAAGCCTAGTGGTCGGCCCGCCCGCTCAGTATCCGCTGCGTGCGTAAGGGCCGACAATTCTTCTTCTGTTCCACAGTTGTCGCAGCCCCAGGTCAGGAGGGTGCGGTGCGCTTCCGGCCTCGCTTGTGTGCGTTCTTGACTGAGTCGTCTCTTCGCCTTGCATGATCGTTTTCATTCAAGACCAAACCCTCTGGCAACTTACCTTGAAAGAGACCCATCGGCGCTTCATGCTCCAAATCCATCGATGATGATGCACCCGCCGCCGGCAACATAGCCAGCGATGAGCCAAAGACGGAAGTCGAATCGGAAGGAACTCGGGCCGGCGAAAAGTCACCCCAAATATCGCGGAACTCTTCCAGTCCTGGATCCTTGTGCTCGCCTCGAAGAGGTTCGCTGAGGGCAGCGAAAAGGTTAAGAAGATCAGCATTCGACACTGGAGCCTTCTCACCGTTGTCGGGATACATCTCTGGGAGCTGCGGGAAGTATGGCTGCGCTTGAGAGTTTAGCTCGGTGTGAGGCGAAACATCGCAGAATGTTGGTGGACTCAACTCCTCAGGAATGACGGGGAGATCGGGAAGGTGGCTGGCTCCTACGCCGCAAAGAGACCCGCGGTGTGTAAACTCGCCGTGCGCTGGGGTGAAAGCGCTATCGACGGGGACTTGGTCAATCACGAATTGGTCAATCAAGGGCTGCAGGACTTGATCGGAGCTGACAAGTCCCCGAGCACTGTCAGGAAAGGGTCGTGACACCTGAAGTCTTCTCCAGAGGTCTGGGTTTCCGCTTGAAGTCTGGTTGTTAGTCGCAGCAATGGTGGGTACGAAGAAGTCCGCATCCAAGAAGAAGTCAGTGGAATGTGGAACCACGACCGTGTCCACAGGGACTCCTTGGACCCCGGTGTTGACACTGATGGGTTGGAAGGCCCCATTCAATTCAACAGGCTCAAAAGGTTGATCAGAGGAGCCTTGTAGCTCTGGGAACAAAGTCAGGGGATCGTCATTGTCTTGTGTATGCTGGTTGGAAATCAAGGCCGAGGAGAGCTCCGCTAAGCCAGGAGGGAAGCTGAGAGGACCGGAAGTTGAGATGAATCGATCCCCAGTGGGACAGGGCGAATACGGAAGATATGCAGTGCCGTCAACCCCGGTGCTTACCACAGATTCCGGGTTATGGTATCCGTTTGGTCGCAAGCGACCCATGGCCATGTGATCGAGAAGGCCTTGGTGATTCACGCGCAGAGAATCGTAGGGATCCATGGGGTGAACCGGTCGAGACCCATCGCTGATTTCAGGAGAGCCGAAAACATCACAGAGGGCGCTGAGGTCAGACATCTGCCTGCCGTCTTGAAACAACGACATCTTGCTGGCAAATTAGTTTTCAAACTTCTTCGTCTTTTACATGTAGGCCCAAAGCGAGCTGTCAGGGTGGCGAGGACTTCACTTGGAGGTGACAATGACGAAGAGGCCTTCTATCAGTGGTCATGTGGAGCACTAATGTGGCGCAGGCCTGAAAGTTGGATGAAGAGGGACCCTCGTCACCGTTGAAGCGAAGGCATCGGGGCTACATAAGGGGGATGCACAATCGCGGCCTGTGGAAAGGGTCTTGCAAAAGGCTCCCCTCGGGACGCGACCTTCGCGGCGTGACAAGGTGCACATGAGCAATTACTCTCGGGGCTTGGTAGGCAAAGAACGTCCAGAGCCTGGATGCATACTTCCGCAAAATGCTATGTCCGGCCTCCATGGGCGCTGCGCGGAGGGGGGACCACGCGACATCGAGTTCTGACTTCCCAATGCACCCAGTAAACATTCATGCCCGAAGCCCCTACGGAGAAAGATTAACACAGCTAACAACCTCTAAGACATAGCAAGTGACGGCTTTAGCTGCCGCAGGTAGCAGATAGGGTGGGCCTCAAGCGTTGAGGCCGGTGCAATTGATGGCTCCACGTACCCACCGGCTTGCATATGCGCACGTACAGGCCGACTGACATACATCATATCTGATCGATCTGTGAATGTCCGACATCCCTATACCTGCATCTGTGTGCTTGACGTTGTGCCTGAGGACACACATATCCGTCAGGTGTGTAACAATCAGATCCGGTCCGAACCGGATGGCCGATGCGGGTGTTCCTCACGCAATAATGTGATGTGCACCACTTGACAATTAGGCCATCCGGAATGCCAGTCTTCATCACGGCCGCTGTGCACGCAGCATCGTCTGTGAAAGCGGTGGGTACAGGATCCGCAAGAAGCGCCTGGCGGACTTTCTTGACTGTGTATACCCTCGTACAGTGGGTACAAGTCAGTTGATACCCGTCTGCTGTTGAGAAGATCCACGGCGCGTTCTTCAGTGCGGCTCCCAGTTTGTCCCTTCTCGCACGCGGGCACAGTGGGGCAGGCGTGCCGAAGAGCGACGAGGCAAGCACCACATGCGGGGCGAATGGGCACTGCCTGGTGTCTCTGCATGCGCTGAAGATGGACTGCAAGGCCGTCAACGCCCTCCGTTCGCTGCCGCCCAATTTCTTCATGACGAGCGACCTCAGGCAGTGAGACGAGCAAGCGAACGGATGGTCGTCAGCTTTCCGACGTCCCCGAGAACCACGACCGCACAAGGAAAGCCGCTCAATTCGATCGCAGGTGTCGCATCTGAAACGCGGGGAAAGATCCGTCTCGACGCTGGATGCTTTTTGAGCGTTGGGCGCTTCTCCGACTCCGCTGTCCATTAACGAGTCTGGGCAGCGATCCTTGTCTTCACCCAAAAGTCTTGATCCCGCCGATAAGTGCGGTGCCTTTCGGCAGGATGCAGACCTACAGACACCGAAGATGGATCTTATGGTCTGGGATACAGGCAACGCATTCTTCAGAAGTGCGAGCTTGGTCCGGCATGCGAGGTGGCAACCGTACGAAGCTGAGACTGTCCGCATGAGAATACTTGAGCGGCAGAACATTTCCTCTGAATCCCCACAACTGTCACAGACTTTTGACACGGAAACCATCTGCTCGCGTCTCAGTTTCCTCGCCGCCGGCTGGGCAATGATTTCGTTTGTCCTTTGTCCTGTGGCTGGTGCCGCTCGCTGTTCTGGAGTCGGATGTTGCGTCATGGAGTGATCCCATGCATTCCCGGGAGCTGGAGTCCAGTCCATGACGCCTCGCCCGGAAATAGCTGGCGAAACCTCATCGTCTTCGTCCGGCGGCCTTGGAAAGATTTGGGTACGTTTGTCTGACCCCGTGCCTGAAGGGTTCTCCACTTCGAACTCTTCCATGTAAAGTAAGCGGACTTCATCAGGGTTCAGAGAGAAATGAAAAAGTGCTGGAGCTGGGTTGAAAGCGTCGACTTGGGCCGCTTCGTCGACTGCGGACTGTTGAACGCCTGCATGCTCGCGGTCACACACCCCAGAGCCCGGAGCGTGATTGTCGCTGCAGTGTGCCCTCAGGGACTCGTGATGACGGGGGGAGTCCAATACGTGCTCCTGCTCATGCGCGCCCCAAAAACGCTGCTCAACGAACGCGGCAAAGGAGACTTCGTTGGCCTGTGACGCCGGCGCGGCAGCTGCGTTGAGTGCTTGCCAATCTGTTTGGTGCCGAAGGCCGTCACCCATGGCAAATTGGTTCTGTCCTGTGCCATGCTCGAGGTAAGCCGGAGCTCCCGAGACAGAAGGCTCTGTCCAGATGTCAGGATACTCGCTTGAGAGCTCGTTACCCCACAATTCTGCCCAGGGGTTTGGGAATTCTGTAGCGAATATGCCCTCCCTCAGGCTGCCCGTCGCCGGGTCTGTAGAATCAATGTGAGCGCGCCATAAGTCAGACCAGGGTCAGTTGTGAGTGCTGTGAACGCCAAGGGGAAAGGAAATGGAAGTTATAGAGCAATCCTCAGCTAGGACCCCGCGATCTATACATTGAAAGGCACACCTTCTCAGAGAGAACCCCATGATCCAGATCTTGGGAAGCGCACTATCGAGGCCAAACAGGCAGGGCGAGTGGAGAAAAGATGGCTGACCCCGACTTACTGTGTAGCCAGACGTCTGGCTCTGCTGTCTCGAGCCAGTTGCTGATGGAACGAAGTTCAGGTGTCAGATACTGGTCAAGGACTTCTGACATGATGTTGAGAATGAAGACTCGATGAAGCCTTACTTGCTTATCAGGGTGTCTGGGGTGTCCGAGGTCGGTGGCGAGGGAAATGACAGGGTCGCATGCCATCGAGGCCTTCAAAGGGTAGTCAATTACGCACATCACATGCGCGAATGACACCCATGACGGCCATGTGGGTGTCGTGCCTTCCAGCGAAGACTATTTAGATATGTATATCAAATGGCGTAACTCTGTCCTACGCACGAGGCTGTACTGCTCAACGGCCGGGGTGATTGTGGCGTTTTCGTGGAGTAATGAGAGCGAGGGTGGGGCTGGTGTGGAGTCTCAGGCGGAGCCGCAGGAGATTTCAAATGAACAGCCTTGACAAGGACTGCAGTCAATCTGTCAGGCCTTCTCTATGCACCGTCATAGTTGCAAGATTGTGCCATGCGATTGAGGAGCAGGCCAGTCCCGGCCAGGTGTGGGGCCACGCCCAACAATAGTCAGGTGGAACCCTTGGTCTCACGAGCAGTAGATGTCCTTTCTGCCACGTCTTAGCGCCTGCCTGCTCTCATGTTTCATTACATGATCGAATGCGGCGGGTACCTTGCCGTATGTCTACGTGTGGCGCCGGCGTTTGGTCAAAGGCGAGCGCTATGCGCTCAGAACGAGCGAGTTCGCAATCCATCATTTCCACCTCGGCTACAACAAGCGCCCCGCTGGGCAAACAGTGAGTCATTATCCAGTGCGGCCGTGTACTCGACCGCAGAGAGTTGAAGTCTACGGCATGCACGGTGAAATGAAACGTCCCTCCCACAACAATACGTGAAGTCTAGCAAGTTCTGCCACTGGGGTCCTTCTCGTCTCTCTCGTTTGGCTCATTCGGCGTCGGAGCGGCTTCATCGGCAGTAGATGACCCTTGACCTGTTTCTCTTCCCGAAGACATATTTGACGCTCTTTCTCGTCCTGCCTGCCCCAAAAGGCGACGCGCCTTGGGGCAGAGGTAATCGCTGTCTATTGGCTGGCTCGACAAGTTTTCGTACCGTGGAACGAGATGGCCGTCTGCACGAGGCTGTCTCTTGGTACAAATACGGCTGCTGCACCAACCCGCGATAGACTTGAGAGGAATCGTTCTCTGTGACTCAGTGAAGATCTCGTAGGCGCAACGCGGGGTATGTGCAAATGCCAACGGCATGTGGTTGCCTGTCATCCCGGGACCGAGTCTCATGACCAACTTGATTGTTTCGCAGATGCTACTGCAGCACTTCAGCGACATAGAGCCAATTTCAGTCTGCGTTGCCCATTCAAAAGACCCGGGACGAGATGCAAGGGGCGACCTTTCAGATCCGGAGGGACGCGCCAGCTCTGCGGGAGGGGCAAGTGTATCTTTCGCTTGAGCAACGCTGACCGCCGTCCATTGGGTGTAGACCGTATCATCCGCGGGCCTCCATTGCGCATGCTTAAAGGCGTGTGCTATGCCATCATCGGCGGCAGGAGCCCCGTTGTCGATTGAAGAAACCCCATTTCCGTAGCCGGCCACCCCAGTATTCCACGCGGTCCAGGGTGAGGCAGCCGGCAACGACAAGTGAGGAACCGCTTCAAAGAACGGGAGCCCCGTCGGGTCAATCATAGGTGGCTGCCACGGGCCGGCGGTGCCCAGAACGTACGGGTCCTGCAGATTGTCCGCTGGTGGCCCTATGTTGACCCGGTCGGCTGAACCCCGGGCGAAAGAGAGCCCAGCCAGTGAAGTCGCTGTGCCGGAGCCAGCAGCAGACCAAGCAAGTGCATCGTTTGCAAGGTTTTTGTCTGGGTCATCTCACGAGAGGGCTGTTGCAAGTACTGCGGGGCGAGACGGAGCGCGCGTGATCCTGGTGGCCGCGGAGTTGGGTGGCGAGTGTGCTGGTCGGCCACAAGTTGACGACTCAAGTCCCCGTCGAGGGACGTTGAATGGATGGGGTCAGTCTCCTGTGCGGCATCACCCTCCATCACAGTTGTGGGTATCTGCGAATGTCAACCGAAGTCGGTAAAGAGAACGATGGAGACGCGAGATCGACTGCGAACTCGCTATCGCAGGCAATAGCCTGGACCAAGTCTTCGTCAGAGTGCCCCGTACATGTGCGAGAGTCTCGTACCTTTGAGTACAGGGCTAACTCGAGGGCTCAGAGCAGTGGAGTCTACGTCTGAGGCCTGGAGCTCCCCTGTATTGAGTTGGAGTCAGAAGGCACAGAGGCACTCGATTATGATGCACGAACAAGGTGCGTCCTTTGGCCTTCCGCTCGTGATACCCACATGAAGTACTTACTGTCAGTGAAAGTCCTTGCCCCCCTCACCTGTGGTGGCGCGATCAAAATCTGGCCGGCGGACTGAACCTTGCGTTTTGAGACAGGTTCACTTGTTCGAAACGCCCTGCAGTCCGCAATTGACAAGCCTGGATGATTGTAAGGCCATCACGGCTGCTCCGGAGAGCACAGACTGGAGACTTTACGGCATTCATGTAAGGCGCACTTAAGAAGGGAGCCCCCGGGTGGCAGAATGCCCGGGGCTATGACTTCTGGTGATGATGAGTACGAACGACGGCCACAGGAGCATCGCTTGTGTTTGTCTCCCACCACTACTTACCATCCCGATCCACCTTGTTGCACAAAGCGCTGCATGGGTCACAACATGCCCGCTGCTATCTCGCCAAAGCCCCGTCCCCACGGCACCACCAAACCGTACGTCAAACCCGAGCCGCCCTCGCCATCGACGCCCGCTGCGCAACTCTCGTCAGCCGGCCCGCCATCCCGCGCCTCGCCCAACGACGTCAAGCAAAACGTCATCCCGAAATCGGCAGGTAGCGCCAAGACGGGCAACTCGAAGCCCGGTCGAAAGCCACGGATGAAGAGCACGGAGAGCGGTCGACCGTGGACGGGCGAGGAGAAGATCCAGCTCCTCCACTTCGCGCTGGAGAGGAACGGGCGGGGATTTGGCGAGGCTGTACCGGGACGAACGGCCAGTCAGGCCTCTCAGACGTGGAAGTAAGTGCTGCCGCGGCAGGCTTCACTGGCGACTGGCGCTCTCGTCATCGGCGAGAGTCGCTCGGTAAACCGGGCGCCGCATCTCACGTCATCCACCGGCTTCGGGCTGAGCACCAGAGTCACCGTCCTGCCCTTCCTCGAGCGATGTCTTGCCGGTAAATAAGTCGTCCCGCTCATGGCCGGACCTGGATCAAGGCCCAGGCGTTATGTACCGAAAGAGATAAATATGCATCTCGTACAACTCACGACACTTCAAGACATGTCTCCAAGGAAAAAGCCGTCATCGAACCCCCTCCACCCTCTACTTCTTCTTGGGCTTCGCAGGCTTTTTCTTCGTTCCCTGCCTCCTGCGTCGCTCCGTGCAATTCGGGCAGATCCAGTTGCCAGCAGGCGTCTCATTCAGTCCAAGACAAGCCAGATGGTACTTCTCGTCAGCCGCCGTCTCGCAATCAGATCGCAAGACCTACCCATTCAAATTCGCAGTCGTCGTCGTCGCACCCGATCATCTCCCCATACGACACCTGCCTGCACGTGCAATACAAGACATCCTGCTCGCCGTCCGCGACCTCGGCCCCGCCGGAATACAAATCGACGACTTCAGCCGTTTGCACGTCCTTCTTGGCTGAGCCGACTCGCTTGGCTGCTGGCCGGTCGTCCGCCCGATCGTCGATGCTCTCCTCGTCCTCTTCCTCTTCGGCTCGGGACCGCTTGACGCCCCGGTTGTTACGGCGCTTGTCGGCGGCCGAGGCGGCCACAACCCCATTGGCCAGCACTGGCGTCCCGTTGGCGCTTCTCCCACCGAGGTGGGACCCTTCGCGACTCCCAATGTCAAGTCCCAGCCCACCTGGCCCTTCATCTGCACGTCAGCTTCGGAGCAGTAGTATCTGACCTTTGGCTCACCTTCGTCCGAATCGTCGTCGCTGTCGTCCGCCCTCTCTGCCTTCTTCGCCTTGTTCGCGGCCGCTGCGAGCTGTCTTGCAGTTTGTGGTTGAGAAGGTTTCGAGTTGCCGAATGCCGAGGCGGACGCGAGCGAATCGGCAGGTGAAGCGGCGCGGGTTGCCCTGCTTGTCAGCTTCACCAGGAAGGCTGATCGCTCGATTTACCCTTTCTTCTTCTTCGCGGGCGCTTTCTTCTTCTCCCCCGCGACACTGGACACATCGTCATCTGCCCCCAGGGCTTGTATCCTGTTCTTCTTCTTCTTCGTTGGCGTGTCTCCGGTTGTCGCGTTATTGCTCGTTCCGGCTCTGCCCGGACCGCCGAAGGGCGAGTTAACCGCTCGAGCCACTGTGCGGCGGGACGATTGATATACTGGTGCTTGTTGAAGTGTGAGAGACTGAGTGTATGGCGATGGTGGACCTTGCACGAGGAGTGTCGACGATGCAAGGAGGTTGGAGATATGTCGCTGGTGCGACATGATCTGCTCGTCAGTCTCGGCATATACGTGTTGAAGCGTGAAGAGCTCACGCCGTCGCACGCTCCACCAGCGACTCGGATTTTGTCATCCCCTCCCAGCTTGTACCTCGCTGCCTCCTCCGCTATCTCCTGCAGGAGCTGGAATCGCTGCGCCGGCTCGATGGACGGGTCCTGCACCCAGTCGATCAGCTGATTCAGTTTTGCCTCGAGGTTGACGAGCGTGGCTGCGAGTCAGTACCTGCTCACACGATGATCAATATGATTGTATCACATAACTGTGAAGGTGACATGAGGGGGAAGCAGAACGGCGAGCTGTGAGAGAGCTACTCACAGTATAGCACGGCTCCCAGCTCATTCAGGTCCGAGTGAACACGGGTCAATTCTGGCGGGATTTGGTCGAGCGTGTCCATGAAATCCTGGATGACCAGGAGGTCATGGGCATCGTTCTCGGGCGGCGGCGATGCCGATGGCTCTCTCGGTTCCACGGCGTATCGGGGGGGCATGTTGAGGATGGGATGGGATGTAGTAGCAAGGTAAATGAGGGTTTACCGATGCGACGGTGAAGGCCGAGCGAGCTCATCAACACCTCATCCGGGCTCAGTAAACTTAATCGCGCTCACCTTTTACCCCGCTCCACTTGTTAACCGTCGGACATGTCCGCTTGACGCTTGGTCCCCCACCTGTGCCCGCGGGCAATAGGACCTGTCTTTGAGACGGCGAGCTTCTCTACCCATGCTTGACTGGTCCTGCTGTTCAAAGGTGTCATCTCGTCACCCGTGATCCGGAGTATATATTTTATTGACAGCCTTGGCAGATCTCGCTTAAAGCTTGGGCGAGGCGCGAAGGCTCGGCGGATGAGGCGATACACCAGCAGAAAGTCCTCTACCGATCGTAGAAGTGTCTTCGGTGCCGCACGCAGGAGACAACCATGTCAGGCAAGGTGAGTATGCGGAAAGCCATCCTACACAGATCCTGCTGCCTGCTGAGAGTCAAGGCGGGCGTTTCTTGGCCGTGTCAGGAAGGGTCTTCCGACCCATTGCAGAAGTTCTTTGCGCCCGGATCCGTAAGTGACAGCACCACAGCGCGGAAGCTGACGGGCAGAAGCTCTCGTGGCACTGGAATTGGAACAAAAACTACCAGTCGTGTTTGCCCGGGACCAGCCCCAACCTGAAGATTGACGCCGAGTTCGTCCCGATGATGTGGGTCTGTGGCTCGAAGCTGGCCGGTGGCCTGGACCAGCCTGATACTCAGCTTCGCGCCTGACCATTTGAAGAATGGCGTCGAGCTGCAGGAGGGCTACAGAATGGTCATGGGTTTCAACGAGCCAGGTATGTCTTATGCCAATCTCCGGACAGGCGCGTTGACTCTGAGATCATGGAGACGCAGCAGTGGCATACAAATGCTCTCCTAAAGATGCTGCAACAGCGTGAGCTTCCGCTTTGAAACAGGCGTCTGAGCTGACGGTAGCTGGAGCGCGATCGCAAAACTGCGACACGACGACTCAAACGTCAAGCTCGCCTCGCCTGCTGTGGCATTCAACATCGATTGGCTCCGTGTAAGCGAGGCAGCTCCTCGTTGTCGATTCCCAGCTTATCATCAGGAATTCTTGAAACTCATACCCGCGGACACGCGACCGGACTTTCTCACCGTTCATCTCTACACCACGTCCTTCGACGACTTCGTCCGCAGGATCGAAGCGATCTACCGGGAGTTCCAGCTTCCGATTGTCTTGAACGAGTTTGCGATGCACGTGAGTCGTGACTTTATCCTCTGCTTGGTTCTGATGACAGAGCTTCGACCCCTCTGTTCCGCCTGCGGCCGACCAGCAACAAGTTCACGACTTCATGGGGCAGGTTACGAAATGGCTCGATGAGACTGCGTATATCCAGTATGTAACATCTTTGCTGATCGAAAGCCTGCTCACTTCGCAGTAAATACTCCTGGTTCGGAGCCGTTCGGGATCAAGCGAATCTGCACGGCGTCAATCCGTACAACAGGCTCATGGACGCCAATGGAGAGCTGACGCCCTTGTGAGTCTCTTCTATTGTACACTACATGGCTGAGCTGACACTCTAGGGGCTGGCAGTATGTCCATGGCGGTCACGACTGAGCTCTGTGATCCGGAACGAACTCGTCCAACGAACGCCAGTACAGACATGCAGAGCATGCACACGCAAACCCTTCCACCGTCACGGAGACTTGCGACTCCTTGATCTATCGCTCTATCGGATATGTGATGGGCGTGAGAGCAGTATGCGCGCTAGCGCCCATTTGCCGGAGAGTGTTTTTCGCCAAAACCAACGCGTATCAAAGGCATCATCAGCTCCGAGACCCAGCTCAAAGGACTCATCGCGCCCCTCAATCCCGCCCATCTCCCCTTGAGTCCCTCGGCGACCGGTCGTCTCGACAAAGGACGGCGGTAGGAGTCCTGGTCGATCGGTACAGCACTGTCCGCCTAGTGATGGGAAAGCCCGACTACATGCAGCACGGGGGATGGATGACTTGTTAGCCCGAGTCTCCGTGGTGTCATCCGAAGACAAACCCCAGACGACTTATAATATCCTCGAAGCGCTGACAGCACCTTGACACTGTAGTCCCCACGGTCTTTTCGTTCCGCCAAGCGGTACCACCTCGTTTCCCTGACATCATGTGGGCAAAGTCCTTCGCTGCTCTAGCGCTGTTCATCAGCGCCTCGGCGTACCCCTCTGTCCTGATCAAGCGGGGCTCGGGTAAGGTACGTGTCCTTCGCTGAGCGTGTCGTGAAGATCTGACGGTAGGCTGGGATCTCATGGCCGCAACAGGAGTGGGCCGCTTTCGGTCTCGTCATAGCTCAGCACTGACGGTAGGCGTACCATGAAACCCGTGCAGCAGCTCTTCGTCGAGGGATCGTCCTTGACCTGGTTGTGGGACTGGAACAAGAACATGGGCCCCGGTCTGTTCACCTACGACGACCAGCCGCCGCAGATCAACGCGCAGTTTGTCCCCATGCAGTGGGTCGTCCATAGTCGCAGACCCGCGGAATCTGAGAGCAGATACGATACGGCGATGCTGCTCAACTCGGATCCGCTGCAGGAGGGCTGGACCGAGATCATGGGATACAACGAGCCCGACTTGTTCACCTCTACGGGCGTGTCGGTCCCGCTAGATGTGAATGTCGCGGCGGATAGGTAAGCCACACCCCCAATCGACAGAGGAAAGTTGACGGGAAGCTGGAAGAGCATGGTCTCGCTTCTGAGACAACAGAACCCGAAAGCGGTGTTCTGGTCGCCTGGTATGGCGTGGAACCAGGACTGGCTGGCAGTGAGTGGTCTACCGTCTGCAGCACCTTTCAGAGCCGAAAAGCTCGAAGGCGTGTGGGGATATGTCCCGAGATGGGCTGATCATCAGGGCTTCTTCGGAAAGATCTGCCCTGGCGGGCTATCCGGCTGCGATTACGCCCCGCAGTACCTCGTCGTCCACGTCTACGCGCTGGATATCGATAACTTCAAGAATCAAGTCAACGCATACCACGACCGCTTCGGCCTTGACATCGTCGTGTCCGAGTATGCTTGCTACGTGGGTTGCCCTAGCCGAGGTTGTACAGTCTGAGCCATGAGCTAACGGCAGACATTCGACAGCTCCGACCCGCAACCCCCGCAGTCGCAGGTAAAGCAGTTCATGGCGGACACCACTGCCTGGATGGACTCGACGCCCTGGATTCAGTTAGTCGTGCCAAGTTTGGGCGGCTCGTCGAATGCTGACGGTGCAGCAAGTATGCGTGGTTCGGCGCCACACGGGACTCGAGGTGGCTTTGGGGCGTGGCGGAGACGAACAGGCTGATGGACCCCAGCGGGGCGATGACCGACTTGTGAGTAGTGACTGTGCCTGTGCAGTCCTTGGTGCTGTGACGCTGATGAAAGGGGCTACCAATACGTCTATGGCGGTGGGTTGTGAAAGGCGGAGCTGCGCTCCGTCTGAGCGACGAGGACGAGTGGGGCGCGGGACGAGCGGTTTACTATACCCTTCAGAATTGGAGCAGCAGAATATCCTCGATTACCTTCGGATATGATAAGCGGATAATGCATCTTCGTCACGGCTACATGGCATCTCAGCCCTCAGTCTACTCTACACAGTCCACCTTGGCTACTCTGGACGCGGGCTATGATTCTTAGAACACATACACAAACTCGTCGTTCTTGAAGTCGGTCAAGTCGAGCAGAGCTACCATCAGCGCATGCCCACTCGTCTATCCCAGCATGGACCCACCATTCTGACCCAACGACGCATCGCCAGCGACGTACGTGTTGCTCATGGACGTGTCGACGATCTTGGCGGGCTTGCCCGCGGCGACTCGCTGCGACTCGCGGACCTTGTTGAGCCACATGAGGCAGAGGACTTGTGCGCCGACGATGACGAGCAAGCCGGCGAAGAGGCCCATGACGACTCGCAGGCCGGGGAGGTAGTATGGCTTGTCCTTTGCGTCGAAGAGCATGGGGCCGACGATGTTGCCTGGGGTCAGCGGGGGTGTAGACGACGGCATGACGGGTTGAGGAGGTGGAAGGCGGTATGGAAGGAGGACACTCACCGACAGAGCTGGCGGCTTGGTACAGACTGATCACGGCCGACTTCTTCGTCTGGCCCGCCGTGTTGGCGACCATCCACGAGACGATGAGCGGGTTACCGCCGAACAGGAACGCCCTGAGGTAAGTCACTGTCCGTTTTCCGCGTCGAGCCGACTGACAGCATGTAGTACCCGACGAGCTGCGCGCCCTGCTTGTGCGACGACGCGATGCCTTGGGTGTAGAGCACCACCAGGCCGACAATGACGGGCACGACGAAGATGGCGAGCACGCCCGACTTGAACTTCCACTTCTGGACGGCGTAGGACGCGGCGAGGATGCACACGAATTGCAGCAGTCCGAACGGCATGTTCAGGAGGGCCGTCACGTAAATGTCGAAGCCGAGGCCCTTGATCAGAGTCGGGCCGTAGGCGTTGGAGACGCTCGCGCCGACATTGAGGCACAGCGCCATGGCCATCCACAGGAAGGACTTGGGGTCGTAGAACATCTCCCAGACCTGAGCCCACTTGAACTCGTTCGAGCCCGTGCCGGTCTGGTTGGCCTTGAGCCGCTCGATCGCCTGGGCCTTTTCGGTCTCGTCGAGGAAGCGCGCGGACGGGATGTCCGAGTCAAGGAAGAACCAGCAGAGCGGCGCGGAGACGACGGTGATGAGCCCCACGAAAAGGAAGATGATCTGCCAGGAAGCGAGCGGGCCCGACTGGATGTGTCCGCTGCGGGTCAGCGGGATCGTTGCATAATGCCGAGGCGACACCTACAGTCCGAAGGAGAAGAGCGCGGCGAAGATGGTGGCGGTGCCGTTCATCGAGTACCACGCGGCGACTCGGAGCGGCTGCTCGGATCGCCGGTACCATTGCGCCGTGAGGATGCTGAAGCTCAGTGAAGGTTCTTCTTTTGCTCTGTCATCCCGGAGGCCACTCACGAGAACACGGGCAAGCAGCACGCCTCGAACAAACCCAGAAGGAACCGTGTCGCGATCAAGGCGTGGAAGTTGGTCGACGCCGCCAAGCACGCCTGTGCCGTACCCCAAGCGAAGACCATAAAGGTCATGAGGTTTCGAGCGGGGATCCGGACGATCAAGTACGACGAGAACGGCTGCCATGCGAGCTGGGCGATGGCGTTCATGGTGCTGACGAGCGAGTACTGGTTGCCGACGAGGCCAGTGTCAACCGACAGTCCAAACACGTTGCCGTATCCCAGCTGAATGTCAGTCACAGCCTTGTCAGGTAGCAGGACATGCACGCACGACCGACTTGTCGAGGATCTGCAGGAAGTACAGCCAGCAGAGCATAACCAAGATACGTCTGTCCGTCTTTCTTCGGATCTTGTCGTCCTACGCATCAGCACCACCATTCTCACGT
This sequence comes from Papiliotrema flavescens NRRL Y-50378, assembly GCA_000442785.1. Lineage (NCBI taxonomy): Eukaryota > Fungi > Basidiomycota > Tremellomycetes > Tremellales > Rhynchogastremaceae > Papiliotrema > Papiliotrema flavescens. The sequence continues at coordinate 60,815 of CAUG01000321.1, forward strand.
GAGACGGTCCACTTACATCCTCTTGCGTGAGCTGGATCTGGTCGTCCGCGACCGTCTTGAGCGCATGATCGCCATGTTCAATCTGCTCGGCCCCTGCACCCTTCTCGAGGTGCTCCAGCCCGAGCTTGTTCTCGCCCATAAACACACTGTCCCGTTGAGCCATGTTGTCTTAGCCTTATCGCAAATTTGCGCTTGCAGAGGGGGATGTCGGGAGGGCCGTGGGGGGGATGCGTCTTGTCTCCAGTTCTCCATGGGACACCTATATGTATTCCCATGCGCAGTGCGGAGCGACCCCGTCCCCGGTCCGACGACCGCGGCCTGGCATGCCGGACACAGGCGAGCCAGGCGATGACGGCGCTCGACACCAAACGAGCCCCGACGATTACCCTAAGTGTGGGTCTTGGGCCCTCGCCGCGTTTCACGCCGTTCGCAGGCGCACGAGCGAGCTATTCTCGGGTCCTTTGCCTGCGCGACTCGTACCGAACCCTTGGAGGCGTGATGATACGCGAAATCGACCGAACATTTCCACGGCTATAGACGGGACCACTGCCGCAAGTGCAACTGCCGCCCATGTGGGCTTACCCGCCCATAGCCTTCGTGTGTGTGCGTGTGTCTGCGATGGCCCGTTACTGCCAGTCGAAGACGGTGCCGTGGCGTGGCGCGCACAGACCGCCTGCCTCGATGCCCCCGTCCGGCGTCGTATGCCCGGCTCGCAGCTTATCGGACTCCGATCCCTCGTGGCCAAGCAAGCCATCGGCAGTCGCGGGGCGTGTAGACGGCTATGGGTGGGTATGCGCATACTGCGCCTAAGCTTGTGCGTATGCCTGTGTCAGGCTGCCGGCGGTCTATGACGGCGGTCTCAGACCCGGTAGTCATCCTACCGGTACGGCACCGGCGTCCAAGTCTATTCCTGCGCTGCACTGTATCTGGGTGCAAGGCCTGCGAGTCCGGACGCTGCCGCCGTAAGCGCTCAGCTCAGATGTGTCGCCGGCCAGCAGGCAGACCGCTAGAGCTGCAGGCGGGCAGCAACGATAAATGAGGCAGCTCGCGGGCACGCAGGCAGCTCCTCAGTACCTCGACGTGCCATGCCATACCGTGACCAGCCGCGTCATCCTCCACATTATCGCGAGATCGAGCCATGAGCGCGATCAGCTCCGGAAATCGAGCACGACACTATACACCCGCCCGCACAACCGCACGCCCGCTCGCCGAAAAGACTCGTGTGCATGTATTGACAGTGCGTATGATTGGCTCGTCACCTATGTACAACAAAGCTGACGCAATCGTGTATGTGCTTGCAGCCACTTTGCCCATGGGCTCTTGTACTCCTTCTCATCCACCGGTCGCTTGCCCACCGACGACTGTTTCCTCCATTCACGTGACCGCCTCTCACCACCCTCTTCCTGCCCGTTGACTTCGATTGCTCCCGATCGCATTCCGTCTTCGCTCACATCTGCAGCCGCCGCCTTAAGGTATTGCCTGCCTCGTTCTTTGCACATTCGGCTTCGCTCGTTCCCCTCCGTCATCGCTTGCCGAAGCTCTTGGACAGAGGACTGGGCGCCACTCCCCTCCCCCGCCCGCTCCCACTCAAGCTGCTCCCGGCACTGCCACTTCCCGACGTCCCGGATGTCGCGCCGAACGTAGATGCCGTATTGCCTGTACCAGGGCGTACCGGGGATTTCGACCTGTCCGCGCTCCCCTTCGTGTCGTCCTTTGAGGTGGAACTACGAGCCGGCGTGTTCTCATGCGACTGAATGGGATTAGGCGCCGGACGTTCCGGCGGAGACGCTGGCGGAGTCTTTGCCTGGCGCTCGTTCTGACATGAGCTACGCCCTTCGACATAGCAAAACTGCTCCAAACCGACCTTGCGGGTATTAAGCTTGAATCCCTGCCGCCCGAAATGCTCCGCCAATTCTGTGGGTTTGGGCAGTCCAGGGAAATTGCGCGGCGAATACACCTTGAACGCCTGCGAGTTCGTCTCGACCAGGACGGGCGCCGACGCCGTCCTGCTCGCCGCCGTGATGTCGAAAACCCGGAATTTCAGCGCGTACCTGCGGGGTCAGCTCTGCCCACGCGGTCCCGGGTACGAGCGGGACCAAAAAGCGATTTTCAGACGCGCAACACAGCGGCGCATATGATGCAGGGATACCGGACGGACGGGATGAGAAAGAACGCCACCGTGGCAGTGACGCAAGGGATGGGAGAATATCAAGGGTCAGAGAGAACGCCACCGGCAGATCTCATGCTGGCCCGAATGGCGGGCTAACGATTCGGCAGAAGCGTGCGCGAGATTAATGAAAGAGCGTCGCACGCTGCCCGCCGGGTATGCCTCCACGAGAAAGGTTCCGACGGCACTCACGTTCCCTCTTGCCGAACTGTCAGATCCTAAGGCGTTAGCGCTTGTCAAGGTCACTATTCGCGGGGCAGGTCACACGGGCCGCTGCGGCTAGCCGGACTCACCGTGAAAAGAAACCACAGGCCAAAGTCACTTTCGGGCGCAATGACCCTGACTGCGGGGACATGCAAGCTTCCATACAGATTGCGCGGGGGGACATCATCAAACTTGTAAGCCGTGCTGGCCGGTGCCGAGCGCCCATCGGGGTGTCTGGCGCGTTTGGGCAGGGGTTTGACGAGAATGCTATCTCCGCTGCCGCTACTCCCGCTTGACCGGTCAGCGGCCGTTCGGGCGTGTCCAGCGCGAAGCGGGCCTGGGGTCGCGTTCTCTGGTGTATCCAGCTCGAGATCTTCGTCTGGGTCCGCAAAGCGAGCCTCGCCATTCGAGTGAGCGGGCGTGGCGGTGGCCGACGAAGACCCAGATGGGGGCGCGTTGGTCATGCCGGCTCGATCAAGAGAAGCGCCCTTGATGTACTGCGTCTGCACAATCTGCCCCGTCACCCCCGGAGGACCATCGGCGGCCCATGAAGTGGGGCGTAACAGCGGGCCAGGCCGTGGCGGCGATGATGCAGGCTGCATGTCCGTATCGCCACCGGCATCTTCGCCAGCGCTGGTGGGCTGTCTAGGTGTGGCCGTGCCACGCAGCGAAGCCGAATATCGCGGTGGGTCAGGTCTGGAGGGGCCATGCGTCTGATCCGTCACTGGTGCCGGTGTGGTCACGACGTCGAAAAGCTCGGCGGCACAGACAAAGTTGCCCGGTTCAAGCGTCCTGCTTGTCAGCGACGTTCAGCAAGTCAGTCGTTTGCAGACGCACACCACGTCGACGTCTTCCTCGTCAATGACCCCACTCCCGTCCGCGCGCTGCACACACTCCAGCATCTTTAACCGCAGAATCGGACAGTGCGCGAGCGGTCTCCGGTCCTTCTCCGTTTTCCGACGGCCATGAATGGGCTGTTGTTCCATCGTCAGGGAGAATCTGCGCATGTCAGCCGAGCCGTACCCGAGCATGAACTTAATCGGTCCGATCGTGCCGCCCCGCTTACCTCATTCTTCTGCCGGCAAAAGTTCCTCCAATGACCTGTATGACACGCCCGTACCTCTGGTCCGCTTCCGATGTGCTGGGGTCGCCATCTCCGCGCCCCGTGTCCGGCGGATCGGCAGCAGGTGCAGACGAATCGACTGCCCCATCGCCCCCTACCGGTGCCGGACCCCCTGCGCTGCCGGTCCAGCTTCCACCGCTTGCGCTGCCCGCGCCCGACTGGGCCCACTGCCCGGATGTCGAGGCCGAATAGAGACCCGAGCTCGTCCCCGGCGTTCCACCGCCGACGGACGGCGACGAAGAGTAGCTCGAGCTGTAGCTCGTTTGCGTTGATGTCGAAGCGGACGATGCGCCGGATCGAGTCGCCAACGACGGTCGCGTTGGGAGTGATCCGCTTGTGCTTGTGCTTGTGCCTGTGCCTGTGCCCGCACCGGACGACGCAGCGCCAGACGAGCCGCTCCCGAAGCTGCTGGAGGGGTTGTAGAGGTGGAGGTTGTTGTGGTTGTTGTTGTTATTGGTATTGCTGGTGTTGGTCTTTGTGCCAGAGTTGCCGGTGCCCGATGCAGGGGGGTCAGGCGGCGGAAGCATGCATACGCTTCTTCCCGTGGGCCGATTCGGGGGCTCGAAGCCTCGTCCCTCTTCTCCCCAGTGGAGCCGTCCGGGCAAGTACGACCAGTCAGGTGATGCGTGCTTGCGGGTGTGGAAGCTGTCGAATGGGCCCTGTCCCCGGTCGGCGTCGTCGTCTTGGTCGTTGTTTTCGTCGTGGTCGTGCCCGTATGCAGACGCATGAGGTCGCGCTGGCCGCTCGCGATGCGTGGTGCCACTGTCGAGTATGCGTGTATGACTCGATGCGCGATATCGGGCGATATGCCAAAGGGAAGGATGGGCTGAGCGAGTCAAGCTTATGAAGAGTAGTGCGAAATTGCGGTAGTGGTTGTCGGTCAAAAGGTTAGTTTATGTTGGGTGTTGGTGGAGCATCCGCCCAGCGCAGAGACTTGGGCGACACAGATACGGAAAGGAAGAGAGAGAGAGCAAGAGCGGGATTAACCCTTCTGCGACTATGACTTTATTTGTCCCTGGCTCGTTGGCTGCCTCTGTCCCGACGCGCTTAGCGGCCTACCCGAGCGAGCCAGAGCGTCCTCTCTCTCCCCCTCGCTCACATCATCATGACAATTTACACAGCATCATCTCACGGCTCCGGGCGGGATCAATTATAACACCTTGCACCGTAGCCCTTTTAATGTTCCTGAACCAGATCCAGACACGTTGTTATGCCCCTGATATTCCTCACCCAACATGACGCATTGCCACGTCTGATGACTCACCGCAAGCGCAGATCGTCACTTTTAGGTTGAGTATCAACCTCGCGCCCAATTCCACGTTGCTCACACGCGTATGCATATCCATCACTTGGCGCGCTTACAAGCTGCTTCCACATCCGCCGGCCCATACTCAAGCCCCAGCCCACTATCCCCATAGCTCTTGCCGATCATCTCCCGCGCCCTTTCCGTCTCGCGTCTCAGGCCCAACGTCACATCCTTCCATACTGTCTGGATCAGCGCCTGTGTGCCCGCATCTGCTGCTCCAGCCGCCGAAGCATCGTCGTCCCCAAAATGCTTGTCGACGCGCTTAGACATCGTTTCAATCGCCTTGCGCATATCCTTGGCTCCATTGTCCTTGAGCACCTTCTTGAGCGCCGAGCGCGAGTACGAGTTGTGTAGGGACACTTCGGCCGCAGGCGTAGTCTTCAGCAGGCGTTCAACACCGTCGAAGAAGTCCTGTCCGGTCAGACTGGCTTTCGCAATTCCATCCCATACGAGCCCGCAACTTACCATCATACGCCCAAACGATCGCCTCAGCAGCGTCTTCACATACGCCTGCATGTTCTCGTCGTACATGTTCCGAGCCCGTTCAAGGAAGACTCCCAGCGATGGGACGTTCAACTTGCCCAAATCATCCACGAATTGGCGCAGGTTTTCTGCCCATCAGCCATGTCCAAAGCAATCTTGACCGCGACGCACCGATCATAATGACGTGATAGTTGATCTGGCCCTTGTCCTCAGCAGCCAGTGCGTCCCCTCGATCCAGCTTCGCCAGCTGCTGTATCGTGCCGAAGATCGCGTTTACCACCCTCTCGTAAATGTCGTTCGCACGTGAACGGACGGGCAGGCCATCCGCATCCGCCAACTGCGCCTCCATCTTTTCTACGAAAGTCTGCGTGTCAGAAACGCCGATCAGTATATATCAAGGCTTGGTCCACATACCGGGAAATGCCGCACGAAAAAGGCAACCCCTCGACGCCTCCTGAGCGTGTTTCTCGCATTCTCAATCGTTCTGACCTGGTCATTCTGGCATGAGCTACTGTCCCCGTCCACGGCAGCTGTGTACACTCACCGCGAAGGCGTCCAACACCGCGCGCTGCCGGACCAACTGCCGCTCAAACAACTGAGCGAAGAACATCGACGTGCTTTCCTGCTCTGCCTCCTTTGACAGCCGCTCCGTCACAGCCAACACGCCCACAATCGCACTGCGCATCAGTCCTCGCATCTCATCCTTCACAGACCGAATGCCACTTACATAGGGTTCCGCTCACTTGCCGCCTCGATCCAGTTCTTCAGCTCCTGCTCGATGAACCCAAAGATCAAGTCCATCATACTCCGCACAAGCTGCATCAAGCCCGGAGACATTTGTCTTGCCGCGTGCCGAGCGGCCATCCGGCGGAAATACGAGTCCAGCTCCATATGGTCCGCAAAGGTCGACTCGGTGTCGGTCAGGTGCAGGAACGCGTTGATGAACCCTTCTTCTGTGAGCACCTGGTTGACGATCTGCGTGAGAGCCGTCTCGTATAGCTACCGTCAGCACTGAAATCAATCTAGCTGAACGCATACCTCTGCGACCCTGTGGGCGTTGTCATCTGCCTTGCGCTCCTTCTTCACCGCGGTGGTATCGCTTCTGTTGAGACCGACCGCGAGCTTCGACTTGGTGAGCGCCGACGTCTTCGGGATGGAAGTGACAGCCGAAGTAAACGCTGCCCGTCAGCCTTGTCGACTGTACCAACCGCATTCACTCACAAGCCTCGTTGGGCTCGCCCGTGGCGGTAGCCTTCAGCGTGCCCATGAATGTAAACAGCATATCCTTGATCTCGCTCTGATGCAGCGAGCTGATCGTAGACATGTAGCTCTAGCCTGTCAACGCTGAGTCGAGGGTTCTTGAAATCACTCACCGAGCACAGCCGCTGGTACCTGTCCTCGTCCATTTCCTTCACGTACAGCACCAGCCCCTCGTACATCATCAGATACTCGCACATTGAGCTATGCGGCGCCAGCGTGGACGGCTTCTTCCCGCCCTTACGCGTTTCAGATAACGTCTGATCGGACTGCCCATCAGCTGTGGCCCCAACTCCGGAGCTAGATAGCTGACCTGGTACTTGAACTGCACGTCGAGGTAATCCATGATCCGCTTTGAAAACTGCGCTGAGTTTTCCTGGTACTCCTTCATGCGGGCGATCGTAGCAGAGACCTCGGCGTTTGCTGCGATGAGCTTTGTCCACACGAACAGCGCAGTCGAACCTACATTGATCCATACCGGCCTGCAAGGCCTTGTACAGCGATGCCGCAGCTCGCTCGAGCACCTGCACGCCGCGCTGCGATCCTGGCGACTCCTGCGTGAGGATGCGCAGATCCTCTTGCGGTACTTCGACGATTTGCTGCAAGTCAGCGGAGCTGCCACCGCGTGTGACTTGCAACCCACGACAAGTTGCCGGACCACATCCAGCAGAGCCTGCTGGTTCGACGTCTGTACCTGCAGACCTCGATTCTGACTCTCGATATACGAGATGTCCTCAGACACCGCCTGCCATCAGCTCCGCCACGGCTGAAGCCTTTCGTAAGACTCGCGTTCAACTGCATGCGATATCCCGTGATCTGCATGTCGATATCCTCCAGCTCCGCCAACGCCTCGTCAATATGTCCCAGCACCTGCGCGATGCGGTCATCTGACTCGAGGAAGGCATGGATATTCGCCTGGTGTCAGGTCCACAGACACAATTGTTTTACACTCTCACCGAGTCCAGCGCCGCTAGCTCGTCCAGCAACCTCGACTCGATAGCGTCCGCCGAGCCCTTCTTCGCCGCACTGCCCACTCCCGCAGTCCAATCAAAGCCCTCCAGCATTTCCTCTACGTTGCTCAACAGCGCTTCCTCCGCCGAGGCCTTGTCCGCGTCCACAGTGAGGCCCGCGGCGCCGGGCAGGATCCCCGTTCGGGATGTCAACAGCACTTCACGAGAGAACGCGGTGTTGACCGGCGCGGGGTGGAAAGACTTCCTCCGCTGTGGACGGCGGTCGGTGGGTGTCGTGAGCGTCTCTTCAGCTGGAATTGACGGAGACGGAAGGGTGGTCGTGATGATAGGTGCGAGCTGGGACGAAGGTGGTTGAGTCGGAATGGGCGGAGGGCGATGCTTCTCGCCATTTGACCTATTAGCCTGCGTGGTGCCGGTCTTCCCACTTGCCGAGCTGGCGGAAGATGACGGTGTTGGGTCTGTATCATTCGCGACCCGCAGCTGTCTAGGCGTGTCCGGCTCTGCACTGCCCCTCCTATCAACGCTCGGCCGCCTTTCCTCGATAGATCCCATTCCATCTCCTTGTCCCGCAGACGATGGCAGTCTTCGCGGAGCGGGGATCTCGTAATCGCTGGCCGCTGACGCTTTGCGCATATTATCGCCCAGCCTTTCCTCTGGCCTCCTAGCGATAGGTGTTCCCAGTCCGATGCCGGGGGATGGTGTCCGTTCATTCGCTGATGGCCGCCGTGCGGCCAGGCCGGGTCCGCCTAGAGGTGATCTCCCGAATTGCCCGCCCGACCGAGGCTCGTCCATGGAAGGGCGAGATCGACTGCGCGAGACGGACAGCTCGCTTGGGGTCGCCTCGTACCGCGAGCTCTGGGCGCTAGCAAGCGAGGACGACGAACCTGAACGGGTCGTCTTCAGGTGTGGCGGGTTCGGCGGCGCGAGCTCGAGTTCTCGAGGGAGCGGGCTGGCTGCCTCCGAGGTAGCGGACGGACGTCGTTCACCAAGGCCTGCCATTCAGTCCACGGCCATGATCAAAGAGAGATGGGGCTCACCTCCATTTGGCGTTGAAAGCCCTGCACTCGGCTGAGGCGCCGTCCAGCCCACCAGCTCTGGCACCTCCGACTTCGTATATGTCCGGTAGACCTTGACGACCGAGTTGAGAAAGTGCGACTGGTCTCGCGCCTTGTCCGTCTGCCAGTGGTATCGCCGGATAGTCATCGTCAGCGCAAAGTCCGTCGGCTGCACGTGAGCTCATCCCCGGGACGAGCTGCAGGCATAGCTCACGCTGATCACCTCAAGTCCGCGCATATCCTCCAGACTCCACGTCTTGCCTTTCGAGAAAGACAGATTGTTGTTCCGCTTGGCCTTGTGGATGACGACCCGCCCGAGCTTTGTCACTGGCGTCAGCGACCGATCGCGCCCTATACCTCTCTTGCCCGGATGCAAAGGCGGTATCGAAGCAGCGCGCAAGGGCCATCCAGATGTAGAAATGCTGCACGGCCACTCACCAGCAAGCATCAAGTACCTCGTCTTGTACCCCGACCCATCTTCCTGCTCAAACACCTTGAGGAACGATATCAACGTCTCCTCGGGCGTGCCCTGCTCATCCTTCCGCGAGAACAGTGACGAAACGATGTGCGTCCGGACCTCGTCGGACGAGGCGGGGCGCGGTGGGCCGGACATGATGCGATGGAGCTAGGATACCGTGAGACCGTCGCTCGGAAAGCAAGAGTGAGCGGGTGGATGATGGTGACGTTGAAAGCCGGACCCTTGCTTCGGAAAAGCCTCGGACAAACAGCCAAACAACGGTGCGGGAATGCCAGGAGCGCTCACCGTCATTGCAGGACGGAATTCGACATCACACACCTACACTCTCAAGGCGTATCTCATGCATGATCAAGGCAGGCGCTCGTGTCCGAAGCTGGTATATGAAGAGATGTAAAAGATGAAAGTCGTTACGGATTACACTGAAAAGACATGGCTGGAGAATGACGTTGAATATGCGCATCTACCGGTGGAGAGTCCACCGCTCTGTCCTCCCTTCTCTCGCTCTCGCCACTGCTGCTCATCCACCCACGCCTACATGCGAATGCCCGACTGCAGCTGCGGGCTGACAGGCATCTTTGGCGAGGCCGCGAAGCGTGGCGTCGAAGGCGGGACGGGCGAGTTGGGCGCGGAATGCGTGAAGCGGACCTGCGGGGCGGCCAGCGAGTTGGGCTTAAGCCCCGGGTTCGGCGAGGTCACATACGACGTGTGCGACTGGCCCTGGCCGTATTGGTAGCTGGTCGGCTGGTGAGAGTACGCCGGTCGCCCCGAGGTGCCGAGCGAGTTGGGCGCAGAACGGCTGTACTGCGTCTGCGTGGGCGGGGCCGAGCGGGGCTGGATGTGCTCGTTCTCCAGCACGGTGCGGAGCGAGTTGAAAATACCCTTGAAGCTGGACTGCGCACCCTTTTCCTGCGTCAGGGACACGAGGGTGTTGTACGTCGGCGAACTAGTGGTGTTTGAGCGGGAAAACTCAACGCGGAACCGCACGCCCTTGACGACCGTGTTGCTGCCTGTCGGGTCGCGGACCTCGTCTAGGCGGCACTTGAGCGCACGGAGGCCGTCCACTTCGGCGATCGACACGCGAACACCCAGATCGAGCAGCGCCCGCCGTGTCTTGTCGCGTGTGTTAGCGACATTATCGCGCGACAGAAGGGTGCACGATGCGGGCTTGAAGGAGAACAGATTGTTGAACCACGAGCGCTTGGGCGAGGAGACGGTCGATGTGGAGCTGGTCGAGAATGCCGAAGCGCCCGTGGGTGGACCGGCAAACTCGGACGAGTACGGCACAGGGTCGATTGTGACTGCTGTCAGAACAGTCCACGGATCGTGTGCAGGAGATTGCTCACCCTTCTTGCGCTTCTTGAGCATACCGAACGCGTCTTGCGCATTACGGTGTGCCGAGAAACCAGACTGCTTGCTGCCCCAGCTCGAGTCGGAGACCGGCGCATCCGCATTGTCAATCATGACGTAGCTCTCATCCCTCGTCAAGCCGCGGTCGCCCGTGCTCCTACCCACCGTCGAGACGGGTCGGACTGGCGGCGGCGGCGCTGGGCGCGTCGCGTACGTGCTGGTGCTCGTGTTTGTACGTGGAGGTGGGGCGGGAGCCGCTCTGTGAGCCTGCAGTACCGCGGCATGTTCAGGTTGAGGCGACCACGGTCCAGGTGTGTACAGCTGCGGCGAGGGGGATTCGGCCGGATGCCTCGATGATCCCGCCGAGGAGGCGTACGACCATCGGTGCGGGTTTTGCGCTTGCGTGGGGTACAAGCCCGGTCGAGAGTGCGCTGACGGCTGTCCAAAGCCCAGTCCAACCATCGGCGAGTTCTGTTGGCTGTAGCTGTGGCTGTGGCCGTGCATCGAGCTGACGACTGACGGGGCGTGCGAGTACTCGCTAGCGAGCTCGGTATCGTCGTCGTCGGCATCGGCAAACTGGTTGGGGTCCATCGTTTCGAGCTCGGACGAATCCTCAAGAACGGGGCTGACCGGCGTCGAGCTCGACCCGCCGTTGGCATAAGCCATGTACGCGTGGATGTCCGCGCCGAGGCCGGCCGAGTTAGTAGAGGAGCCAGAAGCGACGGATGAACGAATGTTCATCGTGTTGAGCTGGTTGGCGACTTCATTGAAGAAGTGCTGGAGCTGCTCGTCCTGCACGAGCGGCACATTCAAGGGCGGGCCGCCCAGCGGAGTAGCCGGCATGCTGGGCGATGGCGGCTCCATGCCCATGGATCGTGGTCGGCCCGGGACGAGCGAAGGCGTGACATAGTCCTTCGTTGGAGTGGCCTCTTGCAAGACGATCGACGGCGTGTCGTTGGACGAAGCGTATGAGTTGCGGTTGGACACTGGCGGACGAGGTCCTTTAGGGATACCCAGCGATCGGCTATCAGGCGAAGTCTCGAACTCGGCAACGCCTGCGGCCTTCTTCGGTGTGGGCGCTTGTGGGCGGGAGACTGGCGAAGACGGTCGATCCTGGATCGTCTCATTCTCGCTGAGCGGAGTGAGTCGAGGGGCCTTGGTCGGCACACCGCCCTTCCGCTTCGCAGGCGAAGGGGCAGACTTGCCTTCTCGCTCGCGTCGGGCCTGGCGCCGCGCGCGCGCCTCGGCGTCTTCCTCGTCGTCCATGTTGTAGTTCTCCAAGTGCTTGTTTCGGTACTTGATGAGCAGGTGGTAGATTGCTTTCTCCCATGTTTTCCTGCCAAGTCAGCGATGTACTGCCATTATTGGCTACGCGACTCACTCCTTGCTCATGAGCGCCGCAACGATCTCGTCGTCGCTCGCGCCGGACCAGAGTGTCTTGAGGTTGCCCATGATGTCCGAGTCGATGTCTTCCTCCGAGTTGACGGGGCGCTCCACCTCGTCCAGCGACGGGGGCGAGACGAACTGCCTTCCCGGGATGGGCCGAGGTGAACGCGACGTGAAGAACGGGTGAGTGAGGATCTCGGGCATCTACCGTCAGTCCGACTGACCTCACTGCGTCGTGCGATGCGCGCGCGACTCACAGTGATACGCCTCTCGGGCTCTTTCTCGAGCATCTTCCTCAGCAGATCCCTCGCGTCGCCCCTGATCTCGTCCGGCATCTCGAACACGCCCACCTTGACCTTTTGGAGCAGGCTTCTGATGTTGTCGTCGTCGAACGGTAGGCGGCCCGTCAGAAGCGCGAAGAGGATAATGCCGCAGGACCAGATATCCGACGCGTTGCCGTGGTACGCCTTGCCCGCGACAATCTCCGGACTGGCATAGTGCGGCGAGCCACAGCTCGTCTCCAACATCCGTTCGCCCGCCTCCCACGCCGCCATGCCAAAGTCCGCGACCTTGATGTTCTTGTCCTTGTCCAGCAGCAAGTTCTCCGGCTTGAGATCCCGGTGGCAGATGTTGAAGCGGTGGCAATAGTCGACGGCGTAGATGATCTGCTGGAAGTAGTGCAGCGCCTCGGACACCGGCAGCCGCCCACGCTTGACGAGGTAGTCGAACAGCTCTCCTCCCGGAACATACTCCATAATGAGGTACAGCTCGGTCGACGTCTCCCACACGTCGTACAGGTTGAGCACGTTCGGGTGGTCGATCAGCTTCATGATGACGATTTCGCGCTCGATGCCGAGCATGACCTTGTCGGCGCGTGCGCCCGCTTCCGACACGGACAGACGGGACGTGAGGATCGCTCCCTTGGGAACGATCTTGATAGCTGCGTATTTGCCGGTGATCGAATGTTTGGCGATCTTCACTCGCCCTGCGAGTCAGACCTGCTCGCGATGGGATCAGCGACGAAACCGCTCCACTCACCGCTGGATCCCTTGCCTATCGTCCGTCCGATACGCCATTGCCCAATCGTCTTCGCGTCGTCCCGATGGCTTGACGAGCCGGTCCTCTTCCGGCTCACTCCTGCCGATGATGCCGCATCCCGCGAGCTTCCCACCCGCGTCTTCTCCTCTGAGTGCGGTGACATTGTGTTTACGCAGCGGCTATCCTCCTGATCGTTCTGTACGTTATATTGTCTGGTGTCGCGGTCGGTCAGTGCTATGCGTTGCTTGAGGACGGTCGATAGTTGTCGTCGATCGTGTTAGATCCGCTCGGCCGTGTGTTGTGTTTGAAAGAATGACTAGGGTCGGATAACCAAAAGAGTGTGAGGTGAGTTTGACGACGTCGACTACGAGCGGAACGACAGCGCAGTCCAGCTCGAGGATGACAAGCGCGCAAGGATAAGGATGTTAGGGTAAGTGGTAATCGTGGAAACGTAGCAACACCGCAAAGTCGCAGCGAGCAAAGGTCAGGCATGCATCTCCGTCCATGGGTCCACCCGTCACTGCGACCCACCCACCACGGAGCATGCAGCCAGCGGCGCAGTTTGTGCTGCTATTGGCTTTGCCCGCTGAGCTACGCTGGGGTGGGCAGAGCATATCCCGCCCGCAAAGTCAGTCACGCTCACCACGCACCTTCTTTCCGCCCCTTGTTGACCCAGGGCCTGCTTGCGCTCGCTCTGTCCCTACGCCGCCGTTGTGCGCTGACAGCAGGGATCAACAAGGAATGGCCACGCCATACATGCTAAAAAATCAGGCGCGAGCCCTTCCGCCCGGCAGGACAAGCTCCCATTGGCCAGTGGGTGGTCTTTGTTTATCCCATAGGCGGATCGAGTCCTGTCCGATGGGAGCGTCAGACTGTCTGTGCAGGGCGACCGGGTTCTGGACGCAGCCGAATGCGCCCACGATGGAATGACCAAACAGGGGCGCCGTGAGTGCAAGGCACGAGGTGTGAAGTGAGGGCGGAGAGTGGGTGAGGGGTGACTAAGGTGAGATGTAGCGTGGGTAGGGTAGGGTGTGTATGGTTACGGCGTCGGTCGTGCGTTGCCCTGGAACCGAAAGAGATGGCACTTTGTCAGACGCGTCGGCTCGAGGTTTCATTTCGCTCCGCCCCTCAATCCACCAATCGACAGTGGCGTTCGCCGTCCCCGGACCAACATGCCCGCTTGTTTGTGCGCTGACATGAAGTGACTGCTGCTAGCTGTTTGCTCATGCGTCATCGCTCGTCCTGGATAGGTGAAAGCGTAATATGTGACAGATGCGTGACGGTTTCAAAGCTGGCATATACGGACAGCGCAAGTGTTCAATCGATAGCGGACGCAATGTTGTGATCGACGCGTCGCGGTGTTCCAGCGACTTTCGGCAATGCCGAACCAAGCAGCGCACAGACGATCAGAGAGAGGGTGCCACAACAGCATACCCATCTGATCGATCCTTGGGTGGCATCGCGTCCTCCGATCAAGCCAAACATGATTGTGTGGCGTAAAGCTTTAACACTCAACTCAACACGCTGCTGCTGCTGCAAATCGTCGTTCATTCCCCGCCATGGCCATGCCGGTATTCGTGTTCGAGCGCCACCCAATCACGACCTAAATCCCGTTCCTTGCCTGCTGGACACATGCCGAGACATCCTTCAGAGCCTCCATGCCTGACACGAGTACATGCAAACACTGTCCAGATGTGCAATATAGGATGTAGCCGGATTTCCATTCTGCAGGCCCTGCTTCTCGAAGCGCTAATGGGGATCATGTCGATCGCGCCGGGGTTGGGCCAAGCAATCATGAGCAGCCAGACGTGGCGCAGGTCGGCTACTACATGTACTTCTCCTGCCCGTCAGCTTCATGTAGCGACTTTGTGTCAGCGCGAGCTTACCTTCCATACCCAGGCTAGGCCAAAGGTGTTGCTCGAGCCCTGCCCAATGGCCATCCGATACCACTTGGCCGCTTCCTTCCTGTTCATGAGCAAGTGGATGCCACGCCGATGTGGGCGGAAACTCACATGTCCTTCTTGATGCCGTTACCGCCTTTGGACAGCAAGAAGCCCAGCTCTGCCATCAGCTCAATCCGACTCGACGGCTCATGCAGCTACGTACGCTCCTGCGCGGCGATATCGCCCAGGTTGCCCGCAAAGCGGAGATATGACAACGCTACATCCGGTGCCTTCTTCGCGCCGACTCCTTCCAGAAAACAGTTCGCTATCTCAAACATGCCCAATGACAGATCTCTCTGCCTGTCAGCCTGATCCAGCTAGAGCGCGAGCCACTCACCGTCAACGCGCGCTTCTGTTGCAGCGTGAGCTTGACGGCCCCTGGTGACTGGTGGAAATCAAGCCCTCCCTCCGCTAATGACTCGTCGCACGCCTGTCGCAGCTCCGCAAACGCTTTTCGATCGTCCTTCGCTACCCCCCAGCCATGCCGCAGCGCGAGTCCTGCCGTCAGCTCGGTCAACCAGCGGCGACGAACCCGCTCACCCCAGTACATCCGGCCCGTTGCACTACCTCCTTCCGCGGCCTTCATGAACAGCCAAGCACTCTTTGGCAGGTCTCCCAGTCCTCTCGCCTCTATGCCCTTCGCGACAAGCACCTCTGACGGCATGTCATCTATATCCGATACCGTGCGAGTAGGCTCGCTGATGCTCCGTTCGCGCTCTTCGCGTTCACGATCCAGCCGCGAGACGGGAATCTTGTGGTACTTGCCCTGCGGGAAGACCTGCTCCACCGGCGTGCGCCTCGAGGCTGTGGGTGTCATCGCTCGCGGAGTCGACGGACCCGGAGAGTCGAGGTCGTAGAATGAGTACGCTGCGGACTGCATGGACAGGTGTGACCCTTTCGAGCCGGCTCGGTCCACTGTCGCTGACGAAGACGACGGGCCGTCCTCGCTTCGCATTGGCACCATGGTAGGCACCATGAGCGGTGCGGGCGGCTGCTGTCGGTGGTTGCGAGAGGTCGTATTCAGCGTTTCCGTACTCGAGCTGGCAGAAGCCGAACCCTCTGTCCATCCCCTCGGTATGCTCGGCCTCGTATCGGCGCTTCTATCACGTCGCGCGGGAGCGGGGTAAGCCACATGACCCGAGCCGGGTAACGATCCGTCCTGGACTCTTGGAGAGTGTGTCGGAGGAGCTGGGGCAGTGTCCTTCGGCGGCGGCGGTGCAGCTCTCCGTGGAAAGACCAACGGCTTCCGTAGCTTCTTGCTTCCCTCTCCGGCCGTAGCCACCGCAGCCTTCACCTTCGCTCCCAGCTTCTTGCTAGGCGACGATCTCAGTCGCCTTCCATCGCCGTTCTGCGCTTCTGCCGTGTCCGTATCCAGCCACTCAAAATTCTGCTCGTCCTCGCCCCAATCTGACCCTTGCTCTCCGTGCACCGACTCGAGATCATCCGGACGGATAGCCTCTTCCCTCTGATGCGGCTCAGGCCCATCTCTGTGGAGGTGCGCAGGGGCTTTGACTGGCGAGCGGTGGTACGGATACGTGCCGCCCTTGGACTCGGGCACAATCACGGCTGGTGATGCCTGACGAGAGGTGATAACAAAGCTGCGCTTAGGCGTGAGTGGTCCCCCTGGGGCGGCATGCGATGGACCAGAGCTCGGTCCCGCACTGGCCTGCTGGGCGAAATAGTCGGACTGGTCGTGCTGCACCGCTCGGGGTGTCGAAGGCGACTCCGGGTCGGTGTTGAAGGCATGCTCGTCCGCTGAGATCGTGCTGAGACTGTCCAGGGAGGTGGTGGAGTCGACAGAGTAGACAGATGGCGTGCGGAAGAGGTTCAGGTTGAGGGGAGGGACGGGCGGGGCGTCGTTGCCGTGTTGGTCTTGGCGGGGCCGTGACGCGGCGAACTGTCATAAGTTTTTGTCAGGCGAGACACTAAAACGATGCGCACTGCGCTGGAGTCTGAGGATGAAGTGGGCGGATGGGACTCGTGACGCACCCCTGATCCGCCTGACAAAGAGAGCTGTGCGAGCGGGCTGGCGAAGCTGCCGGACGAGACGAGCTCCGACGCCGAGTGCATCCGCTCGATGGGCCGTCGGTTGCTGAACGATGACATCCTTGCGAGCAATCCTGCGACCGGCGTCGCGCGGGCTTAATGTGTCGCGAAGAAGATGCAGCCAAAGTGCGTGGTAGGCGTTGATATTGTTGTTGTCGTTGATGTCGCCGCTGCCGACCCTGTCAACAACAAGCTTAGATTGCCCAGTCCTGAATTCGCCACTCGCGATGATCGTGATGAGTGGCGATCTCAGCCTGGACAACCGGGTCGGGCGAGGAGGAGACGTCTCGACGAATCGGTGCAGGGGTCTGTGCCATGCATGAGGGTGTCAGAAGTCGGGGCGAGTGCGGAACTCCAGGTGATCTTGACCGGGCGAAAAGTCCAGGTGACTGCTAAACTCGAGGCTCTCCGGCCTCGTTGCTGTTTCAGCCACAAAACGCTTAGGGGTCGCCGCGACTCAGGTACACACGATGGGACGACCGTTGAACACGCTAGGCGAGGCCTGTCGGGCCTGGACCTGGGATGCGAGAATTCCATATGCAAATGACGTCCCCTTCGAAAACAAGCTACACTACAAGATGAGCGGCACATCCGTCCAATCGCCAAGTGCAACTTGAGGCACCTCGCCCTCATATGACAACACGACATAGTGGTTCTTGATAAACATATCGCCCAGGACCGTGAAGTAGGGCATCCCGCCCTGCCCGTCAGCCTCATGCAATTACTGCTCCATGACCGTCTCACCTGCACGCCAGAAATGCACAGGTCGGCGTACACGGCGGAAGCCTTCCAGGCCAGATCGGCGATGGGCACGCCGTATCGTACGCCCTTGACGATGAAGAACAGGTTGGGCACCTCTGGCCAGGAGATGGAGCAGGGGACATACCAAACGCCTGACTTGGCGAGGATCGATCCCTGGATGAACCGATGGATGCCAGCCGCCGCAGTATCGGACGTGATGATCAGCGAGGTCTGGTGTCAACTTGATTGTCCAGAGTTCTTGTCTCTCGCAGCAGTCAGCTCACCCCTGTGTCGATGATAGCACGGTGAGGTGTGACAGTGTCGTCCGCCCAGGTCGATTTAAAGCCCATTGAAATATCGTCAAGCGGGAAGCCCCTGCCATCAGACCACACCCTGATAGCATCGCAGCAGAACTCACCAGTAATTGGCACTTGTCGTTGCAATCCAGTGCAAACCCAACTGCCCGCCCCGAATTTCCGCTCCTTCAATACCTCCGAAGACATAAGATCCGGTCCCTTCCTTCGTGACCACACCCTTCGATTGCTCGCCCTTCACCAAGCGGATACTCAGCACCTTGTCCTGTATCTGCCCCGCCTGGACCAAGGCAGCGAACAAAGTCGTACCATTGGGTATTGTCGTCATAGGCTCCAGCCCGAGGCCCAGCACTCCGCTCCTGGCGCTATTGCGGAAGGTGGTCCCGTTGCATGACGTTGCGAGGCCAAATGACATGGCTGCCGAAACCGTCTGACTGTGTCCGAACGTGAAGACATCTCGGCCGAGCCAGCCGCTCGCACCTGATCCGTCGGCGTACTGGACACGAAAGTCGCCGTCTATCATGGCGAAGGATGCGGAAGCGGCCGGGACGAAGGACGAGTGGTTGTGCAGGAAGCAGGTGCCACACTCTGGAGCGAAGACGAAGGTGTCTGATGAGCCCGTATCCGGCAGGATCGGGAGAGACTGCGGCGGGGAGCCGATTGAGACGTAGGTGAACCACTATGCGTCAGCAGGTAACTGCTGGCACATCTATGTACGGACCTCAGTATCACCCCTCTCCCCGCGAGCCACGTTGTCCGCCTCACCCCAGCCCCCGCGCTCCACATCTACGTCCACCTCGATCAGGTCGCCCACACCTCGTCCCCCCGCCCGGACCCCCCTCGATCTCCAGGCGCGGCGCTCTGAGCCAAGCAAGCTCGACGCCTTGAACGGCAGCGCAAGCGATTCCAGGTCCAGTGGGAGATCGATAGGTCCGATCTTCACGCCCCACGATGCAAGTTGCGACCCGATAATCGATTCGGCGGGCAGCGAAGCGAAGGACGAGTCCGCGATGATCGGCAGACTGATCTGCCCATTCGCCGCAGCTGCCACGGCCAATGAGCCGACCACTGTCAGCATCCGTGGGCTTGTGGACATGGTCAAGGGTGGCCCTGTCGCCCAGGTGATCCCCGGGTCCGAGTATTTAGATCAGCCTGGCGTTCCGATAGCAACCGGGCGAGTTTCAGCTTCTTGTGTGATATAGATTCATTTCGATCACCGGCATCGCCGTTTCATCTGGTGTCTTCTCTGAGACACCATCAGAGAGGAAGACAAGTGCAGGACAACGCTGCTTGGTCGGTCGACACCTTTCGAGGGCGATCAGCCGTACGGGCGAGGAGCCCTGTGCGTGCCTGAGCGCTTGCTTGCCAATTCGCTGACTTGACAGGCAGACGACGATCCTGTTCGGCTCTTATCGAGGTCGAGGGCTCGACAGGGTATCCGAGTCTGGAAATAGACCTATGCACCGCATGGTCGGCGAGTATGCAAAGCATGTCGATGAGCAGACACCAACGGTTCGAGGTGGTTCGCATGGGCCGATCGGCCAAATCCGACGTTTCCGACGGGCGACGACGGGCAGCACACCTCACCGCCCAGGTCCTCATCGGATCATCCGACCCATGTCTCTCTCATCGGTCACCCATCATAGCTCACCTTTCCTTGTCCCTCCACGCAGTCAATCATCACTATGAGGCTCTCATTGATCGCCCTTGGTGGTCTGCTGCCGCTCGTCGCGGCTCTGCACTTCCCCTCGCCCCAAGACGCCCTCTCCGCGGCCGACTCGTTCCTCCACCCCGGCCAGCCGGCGCAAGGCAAGCAGCCCGCAGCCGTTACCCTGGGCCATGCGAACGACATCACTCTGGCTCAATTGCCCGGAGACGAGCACGTCGTCCTCACCAGCGCTCACCACCCTGTTCGTCCCAGACCTCGACTGTAGCGCGCATAGCGTTGATCGCTGATCATAGAACCATCGAATGCGGATCAAGTCCACCGATGGATGGTGCGACCCCAGCGTGAAGTCTTACTCGGGCTACCTGGACGTCGGAGATGGCAAGGACCTCTTCTTTTACTTCTTCGAGTCGCGGTCGAGCCCGAAAGACGACCCAGTCATCATGTGGATCAACGGTGAGTCGAGCAGCGTTGTTAGCCGGACCGGGTGGCGCTAATACAAGGTGGACCGGGGTGCAGCTCTTCGCTTGGACTGTTCATGGAGCTTGGTATGTTGACAGATCTCAGACGGTACTATGCGCTTAATCTGACGCACAGGCCCTTGTTCAGTCAAGGAGAACCCGAAGTCGGCAAACGACACCAAAGTCAACCCGTACGCTTGGAATGAAAGGGTAAACTGGCCCCTCCCTGTCACACGATCATTTGCTCATTCACAGGCGAACGTCTTCTTCCTGGACGAGCCAATCAACGTCGGCTTCAGCTATGCCGAGCACGGCCAGGTCAGTTGATTTGCATTAGAGAGCACACGGCTGTGTAGCTGACGGAAAAGAACGTCAAGACCACTGAGGAAGCGGCTCTCGACATTCAGGCGTTTGTCCAGATCGTAAAGCTCATATCAATCTGTGCATCGGGAGCTTACGAACAGTTTTTCGAGACCTTCAAGGAGTTCGAGGGCCGGGCGTTCCACATGGCTGGCGAGTCCTACGGCGTACGTATCCCATGGTGTCTCGAAGCGCAGGGGCCACTGCTCATCGCCAGGGCCGATACCTTCCCGTCTTCGCATCAGCGGTCTACGACGGCAACGCGAAGCTCCTCGCCAAGGGCAAGGAGCCGATCAACCTTCAAAGCGTGATGATTGGGAACGGTATCACCGATAGCTGTGAGCACGACGAATGACTGGTCTGGGACCAAGCACTGACGTCCAGTGCGCATGGCCGAGTCGTACTTCCCTTATGTTTGTTGACCATGTCTTAATCCAGCAAGAGCTGACAATCAGCAATGTACCATCCAGGGTGGACTCAACCAGACTGTGTCGGACATTGGCACCTGCGTTTACATGGCTGAAGCGGTCAGTCGAAATGGTCTTCGCGGTCCGCGGTGACTCAAGCGCAGATCCCAAAGTGTCATAAGCTTTACCAAAAGCACTGCATCGAGTCGCACGACTACACTGCCTGCACGCTGGCGACGAATTACTGCGGGGAGACGCTGGAGGAGGCCTTCTTCGCCGCCGGCCGAAACCCGTGAGCATCCCCCGGCGGCGCTCGCCCTGGCGCTCAGCTAATGTGCAGTTACGACGTCAGCAAGCCCTGCACCAGGAAGGAGCTCTCGGAAAGCCTGTGCTACTCCGTTACGTACGTGTTGCCACACACAGATCGGACTAAGCCTGCTAATGCTTAGTGACCGGATTGGAGACTACCTTGACTTGCCCGACGTCCGCGCCCTCCTTGGCGTTGATAAGTCCCGCGGCAAGTTCTCCTCATGCGACAACAAGGTCGGAATAGACTTTGCGCTGTCCCTTGACCGCACCGGACAGACCTGGCTGTACGTGTCCGCCTTGCTCGAGCGAGGGGTTCGAGTTCTGAGCTACGTCGGTACCTTTGACTACATCTGCAACCATATCGGAAACGAGATGTGGCTGGAGGCTCTGGAGTGGACGGGCAAAGAAGGCTACAACAGCGCTCAGCTTGTGGACTGGAAGGTCAAGGGCAAGGTTGCGGGCTCGTTCAAGACCTCGGGCAACCTCAGCGTGAGTCATGTCTGCTATGGAGTGGGATGATGCTCATCTCAGCACCTGAAGATTGTCGGCGCTGGTCACATGGTGCCGTACGACAAGCCGGTCGAGGCGCTGGCTATGCTGGACTCGTGGCTGGGAGGATCGAAGTTCACCGAGGAGTAGGGAAGGATGGAAGAAGGGAGGCGCGTGCTGGCAGGCGTGTGCATCAAGTCTGTCAGACCGGGTCGTCGCAAGGACGTCTTCAATACCAAAGAAGGTGTCACCGAAAAAACCACATACCCAGCATAGAGCGCAAGAATGCAGGAGCTATTAATGAAGGGGCAAACCTTATTGAAGATCCCCGGTAGACTCTTGTCAACAGCCTCGGATAGATCTGTCGGCCATCGCCGACCCAGATTTACGAACGCGCCTTCTCGTCGGTTTACTCGAGTACGCCGGACATATTTTTGAGCATCTGGACAACGTAGAGATAACAGCTGTCCACTCAATCACATATACACAACCCCTCACCATGGCGACCACCGGCGAGATTCACGACCTGTACGACTCGATCCTTATCCTTGATTTTGGATCGCAGGTGCGGCTTTGCCATGGCTAGCCACCGCTCCAAGCTGAACAGCAGTACTCGCATCTCATTACCCGACGATGTCGTGAACTGAACGTGCGTTACGTTTGGTTGTCTTCGCAACGGTCATTAACGCGCAGGTCTACTGCGAGATGCTGCCGTGCACGCAGAAGATCGCCGACCTCAAGTGGAAGCCAAAGGGTGCGTTCGACCTAGCTCATATATCGCTACTACCGCTCACGCGCAGGTATCATCCTCTCGGGCTCGCCCTACTCTGTCTACGCCGACGACGCCCCGCACGTCGACCCCGCGGTCTTCGAGGCCGGCGTGCCCGTCATGGGTATCTGCTACGGTCTGCAGGAGATCGCCCGAACGCACGGCGGTAATGTCGAGGCGCACACGCACCGGGAGTACGGATACGCCAAGATCACGGTCGAGAAGACGGGCACGGCGGCCGACAAGCTCTTCGAGGGCATCACGATGGAGGAGGACGGTGGACTGCAAGTCTGGATGAGCCACGGCGACCAGCTCTCGTCGCTCCCGCCCAACTTCCTCACCATCGCTTCTACCCCTACTTCCCCATACACCGCCATCGCCCACGAGTCCAAGCCCATCTACGGCGTGCAATTCCACCCCGAGGTGTCGCACAGTCCGAAGGGCAAGGAGGTCATCGCTGGCTTCGTCAACAACATCTGTGGTGTCCGAGCTGGATGGAGCATGGTGAGAACAGGCGGCTTTACTACGGCGATCGAGCTGATCGCAGGAATCGTTCATCCCGAAGGAGATTGCTCGAATCAGGGAGATCTGCGGAGAGAAGGGACAGGTCATCGGAGCCGTCTCGGGCGGTGTCGACTCGACTGTTGCCGCCAAGCTCATGCACGAGGCCATTGGAGACCGGTGAGTCGGACAGCCGTCGATGTGAATTGTCCCGTGCTAACGGCAGATTCCACGCGATCATGGTCGACAACGGTGTGCTCCGAAAGGACGAGGGAAAGAAGGTGCACGAGATGCTCACGACGCAACTCGGCGTCAACTTGACCGTCGTCGACGCCTCAGACCTCTTCCTGGACCGACTGAAGGGCGTCGAGGACCCTGAGCGAAAGCGAAAGATCATCGGAAACACCTTCATCGAGGTGTTCGAGGCTGAGGCGGCGAAGATCGAGGCTGCGGCGGAGAAGGAGGTCGCGGAGAAGGGTGGAGAGGCCAAGGGCAAGATTGAGTGGCTGCTGCAGGGAACGCTGTACCCGGACGTCATCGAGTCGATCAGCTTCAAGGGCCCGAGCGCGACCATCAAGACGCACCACAACGTCGGAGGACTGCTGGAGAACATGAAGCTCAAGCTCATTGAGCCGCTGCGAGAGCTCTTCAAGGGTGACTCCACCAGAAACATATGAGGCATTCACGTCGCTGACATCCAGACGAGGTGCGAGCGCTCGGCCGATTGCTCGGCATCCCAGCCCAGCTCGTCGGACGACACCCCTTCCCCGGACCGGGTCTTGCCATCCGAATCCTGGGAGAGGTCACCCGTGATCAGATCGCCATTCTGCAACACGCGGACGACATCTACATCGAGGAGATCCGAGCTGCGGGCCTGTACGACCAGATTTCGCAGGCCTTCGTGGCGCTGTTGCCCGTCAAGGCGGTCGGTGTTGCTGGTGACGCGAGGACGTACGACCAGGTCGTTGCGGTCCGGGCGGTCTCGACCGAGGACTTCATGACTGCTGACTGGTGGGTACAGCGGTCTCGCGGTGAATGCACAGCTGACGGGCAGGTTCGTGTTCCCGCCGGCGGTGTTGAAGAAGATCTCGTCGCGTATCACGAACGAGGTCAAGGGTGTGAACAGAGTTGTGTACGACATTACGTCGAAGCCGCCAGGAACGTGAGTCAACCTCTCAGCTTGGACGGGAAATTGAGCTGACGTCAGTGTCGAGTGGCTGTAGAATCTTTTTGGGTCCGATGCATATTCTAGATGACAATCGTTCCTCGCGTCCCGTGATGGGCGAAATCTAGTCCGGTCTCGCGGCTGTGTTTCATCCCGGGTAACCATGCCGTGCCCGGTCGTGCTGTGCCATCTCATAGCCCGGCATAGCGACCGGCCTGTACGGCCGGATAGCGCGAATAGGGAACGGTCCTGCTGTGCGATCTCCAAGCTCGGCATAGCGACCGGTCTGTATGGCCGGATAGCGCAAACAAGATCTGGTGAAAAGGTATATAAGCTGATACGGGCTGCTGCCCAGCTCGACGCATCCACATCTCGCATTCCTTCGCCGACTGAATCCTGCCCTGGCGATATCTTTCGGATCTTCACCGCTCTACTGATCATGAACGCCGGCATGACCGACAAGAAGCCTGCAGGCCCTGCTACACGTTCAGCGGATTACAACGATCCTGACGCTGACATCGTTCTCGTCAGCCAGGATAACATGTCCTTCCATGTGATGGACTATTACTTGCTCGCTTCCAGGTACGCCTGCGCGGAGCGTTGCCTACTTCTGAGCTGATCATAGCACCTTCTTCCGAGACATGCTCGAGAATAAAGCGCTCTCGACCTCGGTCACGCAGAAGAGCGACGACGCTACCACCAAAATCACCCTCAATCTGACTTGCGGATCTTTCGCGCTGAAGACCCTCCTCGATTTCGTGCACGGCAGGCCCAGCACCTGCGACCTGAGGTGGTACGATTATGAGCTAGTGCTTCAATTGTGCGACCAATGGGGTTTCGATTCGGTTGTGGAGCGCATCGCATGGCGACTCGACAAGAAGGTCGCTGAAGCGCCATGGGAGATTTTCTGCATTGCTGCGAGGCTCGACGACGTCAAGCTCGCCAAGGCGGCCCTCGCAGTCATGAAGGAGGACAAGCAGCATGGAACGTCGACACTTGCCACCTTGCCCTACGCTGCCATCGCCAAGTGCTCGCTGCCGTATTACGAGGGCTTGGTTCGAACCTGTGCCGGCGTACAACATGATTCAGTGTATGACCAAAGGAGGAGCGGCTACGTCCCAAGGATTGATTGGGAGCAGGTGGCGACCAAGTTCACCGCAGCTTCGTAACGCCCCGTACACGGTACGCCTTCGGATGCAGCGCCTGGTGCACACATGCTGACATCAGCAGGCACGGCACGCCCTTATTAACTTCCACGGCTCGTTCGGATCCGGCCATCCTCTCATAACATCTGGCGTACTTCTATACACGCCCGCGTTGAGGACTGCATGCACATACTTTCGACATGCACTCCGGAGCTCAGTTGTCCTCCATGCCTACCTCGCTCCTCACGTGAGGTGGCCTGGACTGTCGTGCACAAGCGTCCTCCTAAGGGCAAAGTGTATTTGAAGCGCTGCATTGGCAATGACGGGTTCTACACACCGCCACGGCGGCTAATGCCATGGTGAAACTGGGACAGCTATACTGTGGGTGATAATTGACCCGAGGCCAGGGACCCCTCACAGTTGTCATCTGGACGGCATGCATAGAACAGAACAGGATCGGGCCTGTTTGACCAGCAAGCCCGGGAGTGACCACTCCTCAGCTACTTCCCTATCAATGAACTCCCTAACCCTTCGCCCAGACCTCTGCCGTCAGATTAGACGCTACTTATCTCCGAGGAAGCAGGCGCCCAGAGCAGACGTGACACTCCCTGCCGGCTGAACAGATGACTGACAGCACTGTCGACGAGCGCGCTTGCTTTGTGCGGCGTGGAAATATCTGACGTGTGAGAGGGTTCATCCCTGAGAAATCAGCGATCAGGGGGCTCACCCTTTGTGCCGCCCAGAGGGTCAATCGTCAAGTCGGCTCCGACTTCAGAGCACTCTGTATCCATGAATCCTACCACGCTTTGTCGCGGACGGCTTCTACAATTCGGATCATGCCTACTCACTTCGACGATGCGATGTGGAGTTGGGACCGTGAGACAGCTTTGGCTCGGCTGCCACTCATTGAAATCGACGACCGACCCAACCTCGAGTGGCCGGCGTCGCTTTCCCCCGCGGCCGTCTCTCGTCAAGCAGACTCCGTCTTGGTTGCACAGCCAGCTTCATTCACTTCTTCCCTCGACTTGGAGCAGCTGTCCTTCAACGTCGAGCGCGCCATGCAACACAGCACCACGCACATGCAGACATTTGACCGATCTGGCGAAGTGATGAGCCTTCCACCGGCGGCTCTAGTCCTCGAACAGTGGCATTCAGGGCTGACTGCCTCACTACGAGCGCCGGAGAGTGCCACAGGACACGAACCGTGGACAAAGCCACTCGATCACACGATGGCCTTTGAGATGGATACGGATACAAAAGTGCCCATGCCGATGAATGCTCACCAAGATGGCGAACGAGCCGTCGAGCCTGACTCGTCCATCGGAACAAGTGACTCTTCCTCAGCTTCTGACGCGCGTTCGAAAGATCTGTTACCTGCAATGTCTCACACGCGACAGAAACGATCACATCGATCGCGCGCCCGTCAAGCTCGAATTGCCGCCCGAAGGGCATCCGCCGGCACGATTGGACAGCTATCCAGGCGATTGCTGCCCGGAAAGCGCTCTGAACAGACGTCTATAAAACCCAATCGTAAGCCAATGCCCACTTGCAAGTGCGGTGCAGCCCGCACACACCGCCTGAATCGGCACTCGGTGAGCGGCAAAAAGGCCAACATAAGGCTGCCAAAATTCTATCAGAACGACAAGGTATTGATCGAGGATCACGACGAATCTTCCAGCCGGGTGACCTGTGGCAAGACGGGATGCAATACGTCAATTCTGGTCACGTCGCCGACTGCGCCCCTCTGGGAGAGTCTCCGACTTTTTGCTTGCTCCAGTGATCACCTGCATGGGGCACTGCAAGAGTCGCACACCGAAGGCCTGACCTGGCGAGACGCTCATAAAGTCTGCAAGGAATGCTCGTTAGTCCATCTGCAACGCTTGACATCCAGGGGCGACAATTTCTGGCCACTTGCGTGCTCCAACACTTCACGGAGAAACGGGTCAGACACGCACCTAGGTGATACCGTCAGAGAAATCATTCCGGTAGAAGCGACGCGCGGGTCGCCAGACACCGCACGGGAACTCAAAAGGCATCCGGAACGGGGTAGACCAGACTTCGCGCTGAAAACCGATAGTGTGGAGTGGCTTTCAACGGAAATATCAAAGTGCAAGTCTCCCTCTTCAAGCAAGCGTGGTTCGTGTTTTTCAAAGAAGAAGCAGACAGCATACGCCATTCTCCCCCAGTGTGAGAAGGCCCTGGTGTGGCGCGACACTGACCCCTGCACTACCCAAGTGTGGTGCTCGCACGGCGAGAAGCGAGATCTTCCCGCCCTCGACTGGCGTACACGCAAGTCATTGCAGATGATAGCTTGCAGTCTGGAATGCCTCAGGACAGGCTTGCGGCAGGAACCTGCCCTCAGCGCTGGTCTCAAGTGGCACAATGCTCATGCGCTGTGCGAAGAAGGACGGCACCTAAATTGTCTGACACCTCATGGTCACGGGACTTGGCCGACCAAATGTCGCGCTTGTGTCAGAGAAGCCAAGGTCACAGAGCTCTTAGTAGACGTTGATCAGGAGTGAATGCGCCTACCCACAGGAGAAATGCGCGAATGGACCTGGCGAGAGATCGGATGTCATGTGATCATGTACAGTATGGATGTTGAAACCACTGACAGCAAACTTGCAGATGCAGCTGTCAGTGGCGGTATACGTCGGATGGCTGGCGAGAGGCCATCCAGGAGTTGTGCAACAGCGGTCCACGGGGCGAGAGCGCCCTTAAGGAGCTCACTCCTCGGCCGTGCAGGGCTCGAATCGTCCTTGCAAGGGCAATGCGCAAGGGCAATGCGCATGGGGCGCAGAATATGTGAAGAGCGGATTTGGGGAGCCGTGGGCGGATTTGATTGGGCGCTACCTCGCCCAACGCCTACGCACTATGCGGCGAGAGGCGAGGCCTGAACACCTGGACCGCGTGCAGTGCTGATCAGTGGCCTATCAAGTGTATACTTTGGGACAAAGAAGTGGAAGTAGCGAAGAGGTCATTGATTGAGGACAGCGGGGGTCCGGAGTGTCGCTTGCGGGGGACTGAGCGTCGCTTGAAGTGTGTACTTCACAGGACGCGTTATTCGTGGACTTGTGTGGCTAGGGGTGGATTATGCATGGGTATGCTTCGATACGTGCATCATGTGCTGCTCCTAGATCGCATGTTTGTGTGCAGCAGCCACACAGGACCTCATGTAAGGGTATCGGCGTCTCCGGTCCGGCCGAATCAAGGATGATCGTGAGGCGAGGTCGCTGGTGATGACACCCGCTGGCCGCTCAAGATCAGGTCTGGCAGCCGAACTAGCCTCAGGCGACCTCTAGGGCAGACGTACAAGATGTCTGCTAAGAGCTTCTATTGTATCGTTCACCAATTGTTCTTTGCATAGTTCAGGAACGCCGGCAGCCCGGAGCATCTTCAAGTCCTCGTCGCCGTGGAAAGGCAGGCAGACTCCCTTTTCTCCTTCTTGACTACGTAAGTCTTCGAAGTCTTGAGCTCCCTCGGCAGTGTGACAGGAGACACAGTATCAAGCTGCAGCGCTCGCATGGGCAGATCCGACAACCAGAACACCAAGCATGCGGCGCAGATCTCGACAACACCACGACTCCGACCTACCAATCGACCCGCGACAATGTCGGGTTGTTCCGCGCTAATGAAGTCAAGCCGGAGATTAAGCGATGCGATGTCCTAGCACCAAGGTGAGCCTGACGGTTTCAGGTGGCTAGCGGCGACCAAAGACTGATCATCGTACGGCCTGTCAAGATGTGGTCGAGCGTTCGCCGCCTGGACGTGAGTCTCTCCACACCCCCATCTCGAACGCGCTCAACTTCTGAACGACCACCCGAGATCGACATGCGGCCTCACTCCACGAGCTCTGCTCAACTACCTCCTTTTTGGACAAATTCTCTCAACCGCGGTCGACTGATACGGGCACGAAGCCGTCTCTCGATTTCTCCACAAGTAGGGCATCGAAAGCCTTGTCGAACAACCCGCATGACGCTTCTTCAAGATCGCTTAGAGGACGCGAAGGGGCCCTTTCGCATCGTAACGAAGCTGCGCAACCTTGAGCTCGCCAGAGCCGAATGGTCAGTCAGAGGCACGTACGACGCTATTGCAGCCTGCACGATCACCGCCCTGCGCTTTGCTTCCGACATCGAGTGCTCGCTGCTCTATTCCTACAGTCTTCTCAAAGCCATGGTGGGAGTCTTCGAATAGATACACTGGCTATGCCTCAACGGCTTCCGTGACTGCGACCCTACACCTAGGCTCAGTCCCAAGGATCGCATCGACTCGCACAGCCCTGCTGCAATCTTCGCACCGGCTGAAAGACTTTGCTCCGATCATATGTGGCCCAGACGTCGCGCAACGGACAAGTCTAAATCGCTAGTCGTCGGTATCGAAGGACATGCACACAAGTGCCACACTTTACACAGATCGACGGACACCGGCAGCCTTCCACTCAACTTGGACAGCCGTGTCATGCCGCGCACATAGACGCATGCTCGGTGAGAAGACCGAGCTTTTGGACCACACTGCCCTCCTTTGAGGCCCGTCGCGGACGCAAAGTGAGCCCCCTCCGCGCTTCCTTCCACACGGGCTTACGGCCACATTTGGAGACAACACATGTTTCACCTCTCCTCGATGGCGTGACAAAACGGACTCCAGGCCGGGGAGCACATGATCCTGCTTTCCACTGACCCCATGACCGAGGTTCGGCACCCGAGCGAAGAGCGTACTTCAAGCTGACCGAAGCTGCTCATCGGATGCGTTTCGCCCCTAACAAACACTCTCTACCATTCACGACAACAAATTTCACGCCCTCACTTGCCCCTTCAGCACAGTGAACCACGCTCGACATGGCCGAAATCAAGGGATCTACCAACGACCAGCCGACCCACGACGTTCCGCTTGCCAAGACGGTCTCCGCCAACGGCACTGAGCACACCACCTCGAGCGGCGACACCACCAATACCGAGCAGTCCGCCCAGACTATCTCGTCCAACGGGTCCGTTGTCACGTACACCGACCCTCACGCCGATGTCTCCCTCATTTCGCTCGAAGGTCGAGTCTTCAAGGTCCAGTCCTTCGTCCTGAAGGCCCAGAGGTGCGCCGTCGAGGCTAATCAGCTCATCACCTCACCTCACGCCACCGTGCCTGCTTCCGCGCCACCACCCTTGAAGCCCCGCTAATTAGCAGCACCTACTTCCTCGCCAAGCTTAACGACGAGGCGTACAAGGGCGACCCGATCCACGTCCCTGCGCACACCCGTGTCCTCAAATTCTGGCTCGACCTCGCCCATCTGTACAACCGACCCCCCATGTCGGTCTGGAGCGTGCGCGAGCCCCTCTTCAAACTGTGCGAGTACCTCGGCTCCCGAGGCGTGGCCGAGCGAGCTCTCCTCCATATGAACTCCGAGGTCGAGCACGACCCGTGGACGCTGTTCGTCCTCGCCTCGCAGAAGAAGAACGTCGGACTCGCCAAGTCGGCGCTCCGCTCCCTCGCGACGCTTCAGGAAGCCGGCGACAAGGTCATCACCATCGGGACCCTCACTCCCTCCGTCGCCGAGGGAGTCGCGCTCCCTTACCTCCTCGGTATCTACACGGCGGCCCTCGCGGTCAAGACCAGCCTTCTTCAGCACGAGCTCAACCATGGTGGTCCGTTCAAGAGCATCGGTCTCGCTTCGCCTCCTGGCTCGCCAGCTGGATCGCTCAAAGGCGACATCGACGATGTTGACATCGGCTGGAAGGCCATCGCGGACAAGTTCCACCCGATCTTGGGTTAGGGGCCACTGTTTGCGAGCCTGACCACACATTCTTATGAGCTGTCCTTGCACCTGACATTAAAGCTGATGACAGCATCCTCGGTTGATCTTATCGAGGGAGGCAGAGGAGCGTGTGTCCCCGCTGCTCGACCAGATCCGGCGTTCTATCCGCGAGCTGTTCCGTTTCGCTGTCGTGTTCGTGTTCCTTGACGAGTAATCGCGACGTTATGCATGTACATACATCAACAGAGCGCAAGATAGACTTCTGTGCGGTTCGCTGCGTGCCTGATACCGGTCCCGGCCGGGTATCCAGATCTTTGACAGGAGCTCAGACGAGTTTACATAGGCCGCCTCACCGAAATCGCCACCTCACCCCTCACACCGTCTTGATTCCAGAGCTTCGAGCTCGCCGCTTCTCGTTTCTCACTTCAACCGAGCGATCAGCCATCCCTTCGTACCCCCAGGCTCAGCCCCCGACTTCCAACTGATGGCTGGCTTACTGAACCAGCTCTCTCTCGACGACGGAGGATTCGAAGAACAGTTCGAACACGACCTCGCGCCATTGCCTTCCACTAAGCCCCACTCGCACAAGTCGCGTCAGACTGCTTCATACCTTACGTCTCAGTCATTCATGTCAGGCAGACCACCGCCTCGTCTGATGCGGACGCGATCCCCTACACGCCCCGCACCGCGCTCCGCAGCGCGCCCCGCTCCGAAACGCCCAAAGCTCGACCACCCAGCGGAATCGAGTCGATCAGCCGAGCGGCAACCTACGTCCAGCGTTCACAAGGCCCAGCAAAACCCCCACTACAAGGATCTGGCCGCGAAGATCGTTCTTCGATCGAGAGAAGATGAGATCTTTCGTGTCCACGACTACAAGCTAAAAGCCTTCAGGTGGATTGGCGAACCCTTCGCCTGCGGTACAGGCTCCTGGCTGACCTCAGCAACGCTTTCGAAGACATGTTTGCCATCGGTCAGCCGAGTTCCCGCGACGATGAGAACCCCGAGGCACTCGACATCGATGTGTCGTCTGCGGACCTGACTCTCTTCCTCGACTTCATGTACAAGCCCGTCACTCAAACCCTCACCGTCGACCAGCTCGAAGCAGTGTTAGGCCTGTGCGACAAGTTCGACTGCCCTCTTCTCGGCAAGATTGTTCTTGGTCACCTCTACACCGTCGTCAAGTCGGGACCATGGAAGACGTTTACGCTCGCGGCTAGATACGACGACACTGAGCTTGCGAGGAGGGCGCTATCGCTCATGAATCACGACGAAGCGCATCGCAACACCTGTTGTGTGAGTCTCTCGCTCAGGGACGCGAGAGCCATTCCGTTAGGGTACCTTCTGCCCGTTCTGCAAGGTCGTTTAACAGAATACACGAGGCGAGATTGGCGATTTGTGGCGGACACGTTTCTCCCACTGAAGGAGGATTAGGCGGACCGATTAGGGATCCTCCAGGTCGCGGTGAGGTGCATTCACTCTCAATGGTCGACTCGGGATATACCAACTTACAAGAGACCGACTACTTTCGCACCCGCGACAGGCCGTGGCAGAGCAGGCGACTGGAAGAACATTCTCGCGGCCCCGCAGTGATCGGCACTTGTCCCATAATTGCCGCTTTGGGTAATGCCTTCCCAGATATTGATCAGCGACCACCCAATCCACCTCCTGCCGCCTTTCGGTTGCTCTTCCTTCCGCTCTATTGTGTAGCTATTCTCATGTATGACTAAACGGTCACTGTGCTGCATCAGCTCACCACGTCGTTCTAGCACTCACTCCGCGAGTCTACAGCAGTCGATAGCGCATCTGACGTCTTGGCGTCAGGTATAAAGCCTGGCCGTTCGAAGGCCATCTTCCACTTTCATCACATTCCGGACACCCATCCATTGCATGCCTATACGACCCGATCGATTGGTCGCACCTTTCCGAAGCATACTCAGACACACCCACACCTCACCAATCAGCATCAATTCCAGGACCATGTCTAGTTCGGCTGCCGCTCCGCAGGCCGCTGCCGTCGAGGCAGGCGCCTCTCGCTCCGTCGTCAAGTCCGTCTACGCCGTCGAGCAATCCGAAGGCGCAGGCGCTCGAGTCCGCCGATCCATCGGGAATCCTGCTCTCCGAAACCTGTCTCCTTTCCTCATGTGAGCTGTCCTTCCCTTCCCTGACCAGACCGTGGACCATGCTTCGTTCATCATCCTGACTCGCAGGCTCGACGACTTCCGTGTAGGTCGCGGCGCAGGATTTCCAGACCACCCCCACCGCGGCCAGACGACCGTAACGTACATGCTTGGAGGCGCAGTGGAGCACGAGGACTTTATCGGCAACCGCGGAAAGTGAGTGGTGGGCCGCCCGCGAGTTGCGTAGATGCTGATAACAGGCTCGGCCCGGGCGACGTCCAGTGGATGACGGCCGGCAAGGGGATCATGCACAGCGAGATGCCGTATTTCGAGGACGAGAACTCGGGCGACGCGCAGGGCATGCAGCTGTGGATCGATCTGCCGAAGGAGCAAAAGTTCTGCGAGCCGAGTTACCAGGAGAAGAATGCGACCGAGTGAGTGAAGGCTTCGTGTGGCGATGAGACAGGGCGCGATACTGACGGCAGCATCGACAGGGTGTCTCCGGCTGAGGGCGTGGATATCGTCGTCATCTCCGGCGAGAGCCACGGCACCAAGGTGAGTCGGGTCGTGTCGTATCGGACTGAGCAGCGCTGATACACAGGGCTTCGTCCGACCAGTAGGCGGGTGCTGGTACTTTGACATCACGCTCTCCAAGCCCGGCGCGACGGTCTTCCAGCCCCTTCCGGCCGGGTGGACCTCGTTCATTTATGGTACGTCCCTGTAGTCGAAGGACTGCGTGCACCTCGAGCTAACGCACAGTGCTCAGCGGACAAGTGGCCATAGGCGACGAACCCTTCCCCCACGAGAAACACAACACCCTCGTCCTATCCTCATCGCCCTCCGAATCCGGCGTCCGACTCACCCGCCCACCCAACACGACAGACACAACCCGCTTCGTGCTCATCGCGGGGCAGCCGCTCGACCAGCGCGTGGTGCAGTACGGCCCGTTCGTCGTGAACACCTCGCAGCAGGTCAAGGATGCGTTCGAGGACTTCCAGATGGGCAAGAATGGGTTCGAGAAGGCCCCCGGATGGAGGAGCGAGATCGGCAAGGCGATGGCGTAGGGCGCTGCTTTGTACTCGTGTCAGGTGTACAACTAGCGTAGCGCAGTAGTGTACGAGGAGATTTGTCTCCCATAGTAGCGATGTATGGCTGCCTTTGTATGTTCAACGAACTGTGACACCTGACCAGCTCGGGCCTGAAATGGATGAGACGATACAATCTCGGCGCTATGGCGTTCTGCATGTATGTATTGGGATGTAGATTGTATTGACAACTATACTTGTGATGTGTATGGGAATGTGAGTGTCCAGACACGGTCCGCCCGCCGGGCGACTAGCTCGTTATGCTGTTGCCCAGTTGGGGGATTTGAGCTCGTTTTTGCTCTCTATGCTGACATGCGAGTCTCTGCGTGTGTTTATATGGCACCTGCTCGATGTATCGTCACCGAACATGGCGATTCTCCTCGTACGCTCGCGGCGATCTAGACCGCATCGTGGCCTCTCCGTCCAGGCGGGCCAAAGTCCTGGCTAAGCGCGGAGGGGCCGAGGCTGTTTGGTCTCCTGATATGCGCAGGTGATGGCGGCGCAAAGTCTGCTTTGTCAGCACTAGCGAATCCACGCCGTTGCCGACTCACCAAGCTCCTGCGCCGCGCGGGACGGCCGGCGGATGTGGCCATCCAGCGTGCCCCAGTGCATGCTATCTCTGCTCGCTGGCATGCCGCCGAAGAAGTCCCCGTTCGCATCCGGCCGAGCGCCTAGCAAGCGGGGCATCTCAATTTGCACATGCCGTTGATGCGGCGCGCCGCCGACACGGCTGCCGCCTGCTACGGAATTGAGCGAGTGCATCGAGTACGGCCGATGTTGGTTGCCCGGCGCCAGAGACGAGGTGAAGCTCTGCCTGGCCGGGGAAGGCATCCCGCCGTAGAGAGACGGGCGGGGGGATGTGGCGCGGGACGAGCCGGACTCGCTGGGATTGCGTTCGTGCCCCGATCCAGATAGTGCCGGAGAGGGCGCACGGGTCGACCCGTTTCCGGCTTCTTGTCGCAGTCGGTCGACCGAAATTTGTCGGGGCAAGGGCCGGCCATCGGACGAGCCGGAACTGTCGCGCTGGAGCGAGGTGTTGATAGGTGCGAGGGCGGGTTTCAGGGCGGGGGTATTGACACCGGACAGCGGCGGAGAGTTCTCGGTTGAAGACGAGCCGGGCGTGACGAGAGGTGCCGGTGCGGGATGGACAGGTGGTGAGTGTTCGTGAGACCCGGTCGAGGGTGTTGCGACGGGGTAAGAGGCATAGAAAGAGGGTTGACGCGAGTGCGAGCCCGAGTTGTACTGCGATGAGGGCCGAGGTTGCAGCACTGCCATTAGCCCCAGTCTGTTCCTCCGTCTGCATTGACGTACGGGTGGAAAACGACGATGCGCGGTTAATGGTCTGACCACTTGCAAGCATAGCACCTGATGCGGCTCGCTGACGACCCATCGACTGCGAGTTGTACGACATCTCCCGCGGCGGCCTGCATGTGAGCTTGCATTCATGAGGGGTAACAAGGCGCAGACATACGGTGGAGGAACCCAGTTCTTCTTGTCTCTCCGTCGACGCCAAAGGAACCACACCAACGCCAACAACAGCAGCCCCCCAGCCGCACCACCGGCGATACCTCCAATAGCACCTCCACTAAGTCCCTTGCCTCCCGAGGTCGTTGCAGCGGTGTCGTTACTGCTTGATCGCGATGCTGATGGAAGCGCAGCAGACGATGAGTGAGTTGACGAGGCGGCTGCCGAAGAGGATGCCATAGCAGAGGACGCCGCCGAGGAGACGGATGATGCTGCTGCTGATGATGTCGGGGCGACGGATGAAGCAGCGGGCGCGGAGGAAGCGGAGGAAGCAGCTGCAGCTGAGCTAGCGGTCGCTGCGGCGGAGCTGGATCCCGAGGTAGCGGCGGCCGCACTGCTAGACGACGCCGCTGGGGCTGCTGCGCTCGATGCGGACGACGATACTGCCGGTGCAGCCGGTGCTGCGGCCGAGGTCGATTGCGGCGACGCCATGGTCTACTTTGATAAGATTAAGGGAGAGTCGAAAATGTTTGGCGTGCGCAGCGAGTCGCCGGGGAGGGCCCACGTTTGCTCGACCGCACAAACAACTGCTCAGTTCCGCCTCCGTGGTTCGGTGAGAGGTCGACAAGTGATGCTGTCGGGGATGTATTATAAGGTGAAGAAGACGGAGTAGTGTATAGAGAATGTAGGGTAGTCGGTGAAGTTGAAGAGAGAAAACGAAGAACGAGCCAAGTGTCCGATGCTGTGTATCGTGTGGTTTACGAGACCGCCGGTCTGCCGAGATAATCCCCGCGAAGAGCCAAGTCTATTATTTCGAGGGTCGCTCTTGAGCTATGCGGGTGTCGATCTGAAATAAGCTCGAGAACCGGGAATGTCAAGATGCGAAGTGTCGGTAGTCGTGACGTAGAACGAGGAAGGCGGCCGGGGAACGGCGCTATGAGCGAGAGGGAAGATGTTTTCTAATCAAGGATGGGTGCGGTCATTTGGCTCGGCCGCCGGCGGAGACGGTGATTTTCAAGCTACGCCGCTGCTTCGCGAGCACTGTCACACGAATCAAGGACGATGCACAAGAGGTGAAGAAGGTGAAGAAGGTCTTGTGTGGATGTGCAAGAAGAGTGAAGTGACCGTGGTCGAGGGGCATGCAGAGTGAGGACGGATTGCGTAGGGGGGCTGAAAATGGCCTCTGTGCTTCTCCTTTGTTGACGACACCGCTATTTCGAGACATGTGCTCACCTTTTCAGTGTCTCTGTCGATCCTTGTCGCGCCTTTCCCACTATGGACACTGATGGATGTCGAGCTCGAACTTGTGAACGACAGACACCTCACCACACCCAGCTGCGGAAATTGACGTCGAGCGCAAAAGATAGCGTGCAAAGTCGTCGTGCCGGTGCAAAGCTAGAGCTAGTCGCAGACGACATGTGTGATGCTTGAAAAAGCGGGCTACGGGCTCAGGCCGTCAGGGGCACATCCCGGTTCTCAGGACATGCGAACAACCGCAGGGTACCCCTCACGTCCCCTTGACCCCCTGCCTCAGGATAGTCCGCTCGTGCTGTTGCCCGTCAGGTCAGATCCGGGAAGCAGCTGCAGCGGCGGCAGTGGTAGCATGCAGTATACCTGCAGACAGAGCCATCAAGAGAAAAAGGTGGACGTCATCGCCCCTGGACCTTGTTCTGGCGTACCCGTCAGCACAAACCGTACCTCATTACATCAATCAAGCCAAACGAGGGCACGACCCCCGGGCCTGGCGGTGTCGCAAAGTCTCACATCAAAATCACCCCCAACGCTTGTGCAAACAACAGGAGCCGTGAGCTCTGCAGACATACATGGGGGTCGGGCTGCAGGAGCGGTCTCAAGGTGTTCGTTGCATCATACGCCGGCTTTCTGCCGACGACGCCTGACGACGGTGGAAACAGTCCTGATATTAGGAGAGCCTCCAAGGGGCACGATCGGAGCCTCGTGCGTTCAGTCGTACGCACGCCGTGTTGGGTGACCCTACGATCATACCGTACCGGAAGGTGATCGACCGGTGCCGGCTCATCCGGCGTAAGTGTGAGTTCGGGCGTATGTAGACGACGGCGTCGCTAACCCCCTGCATGGCTGCGGCCACCGCGACGTGCGCCGGGCAACGTAATAAGTGCCGGCAGCCATTCAGGGACATACAGCCATAGTTGTCCCGGGCCCCCCTGATTCCCAAATTATGAGCATTCAACTCGTCGACGTCACTGAGTCACTACCACGCCGGGCCGGACACTGTGCTGGGTCTTGCGATCGCCGAATGGCTCATTGGGGCTTTGTATTCCCGAGACACCTTGAATCTTTCATGAATGGGACAAACAGGATCTCGTCATTCGCTGTGACTCCCGCCCAACGGGTCATCCGGAAGTGAGGACATTCAAACCGATCGTCATCCACGGCCCATGAAACGGGACACGGTGCTGCGCAGACGTCGTCGAGTTTCATCCGAGGAGCTTTGACCCCTTCGCTACGAAGCGCGACATCAAATGCGACGAGCACGTGCACTTCGCGGCTGAATCTGCCTGGCAAACAGCGAATATCGCTTTGGGGATCCAAAAAAGACTCGCCGTTCAACTTGCGTTCAGCTCGTACGCTCAATAGAGTACAGGGTGATAGTGTTGCATAGCAATGAAGCGAGCGCTACCTCTCGACTGCCGCTCAAGCACCTCCCGCTCAGCCGCAGCCTTCCAATTGCCATTGCGGCTACTCAGTCCCCGAGCGAGTCAACAAAGGCTTGGATCTTCGGCAAAAGGTCGTACCTCCACTACCAGTCAGCGATCACTTGTGACTACGTCGTACACCCAGACGCCAACCACGCACTTTGTTGCTGCAAGACTGCCAGTCAACACTGTGCTGCAATCGCACAACAACTCACAAGCTTGTCCCTCCCGTCGACGTTGTCCGCAACGGCGGCCCAGCTAATCGTGGTCTGACGTCAGCCACAGGATCCATCGTGGACCTGACGAGAACGCTCACCGGGATGAGCGCCACCGCGTTGAACAGCTGCCTCACCTCCCTTTTGCTCCACGATCCAGTCTTCCTGTTCCCGCCCCCCTGTCCAGACTTGCCCGCGGCTGGGTGGCTTCTGTTCTTGCCTGGACTGAGGGCGGGCTTCTTGCGGGACGAGCCGGGGGAACTGGAAGACCGCTTCTTCGGAGCTCGGGACCTGGCTTTGAGCTGGGGCGAGGGCGACGGGCTGTATGTCGATCCGGGGGGAGAGGGGCTCGATGATGGGGACGCAGGGTCCGTCTTTGGTGTGTCAGCGGCGGACATGGCGGAACCCGGGGTTGACGCGAGCGGTGAGGCGTCTATGGTGAATGTGGGCGAGTCACGATTCTCCTGCGATGCGAGGTCTGGGCGGTGCAGTCGTTGTCCCACGAGCAGCGTTCAATCCGGGCAGAAGGTACGATGGTTGAGGTCACGGAGGGAAAGGAGAGCGACCAAGTCAGGTCAGGCGTGATGGAGAGTCATGTCAAGAGCGCGGTGGGTTCATGGTCTCCTGGCAACAAGTCGTCCCGTTTGCCCAGATCTCGACGCCGACACAGGCCTTTGAGCCCGCTTGACCGAAGAGCGAGTCGTCATCATGAGCTATGACCCGCGCCCCGTCTCCCAGGCGACCAGCAGACGCCTTTGACTTCGCCAGTGCGCTTAATGCTCCCTGAGCAGTACTCCCTCAGCAATCGTCCGAACCTCCTCTCATACTTGTCGCCTTACTCAACATTACGCCAACGACCATGCCAGCAGTCAAGCGCGAGCCCTCTCCGACCGATTCAACGCTTTCCACAGCCCCACCGTCCTCTCCCAGGAAAGCCCGAAAGACCGGCTCGGGCCCATCGACTCCCCGTAAAGGCGCTTCGGCCAAAATGGTCAAAAACGAAGACGGGTCGCCGGGGAAGAAGATGGGGTCGTGGTCGAAGGAGGAGCTGCAGTTGCTGTATGCGATCATGTGTCCCAGGCGAGTGAGCAGGGTTGAGTCCTCTAATGCTTCGCGATCACGGCTGACGCGAGGCTGGGGTCAAGTGGGAGGAGGTCGCTGCGCAGATTGACGGACGAGATGCCAAAGCCTGCAATAACAAGGTGAGTCTGGCAGGCAGATGCTGGGGCTGACGGCAGTGGAGCAGGATGCAGGGGAAGATCATGGAGGCGATCGGAGGCATGGGCGAGTGACGCGGAGGTAGTATGACCATGCATGACAGTTGACAATATGTGACGGGTGCTGTGGACCATGCTGCCAAGGCGTGGGGGTGTTGTGCTGATGCCCGTAGCTGGGAGCAGCAAGACGCAGTCTGCATACCTGCTGTCAGCCGTGAACGAGTAGCAATAGTGCAGGCATACCTGCTCTTGGTCTACGCCTGACGGACAGGTCGATCCGGGTTGCGATGAGCTTTCGATGTGTGAGCGTCGTCGACGTCGTACGCATGGTGTTGGACTGCGGGCTGCGCGGTCGTGCGTCCAAAATAGACTTCTGCAACTTAGCGACCTGACCCGCCGGTGCGTCAGGCTTATCTCACCTCAGCGTCGAGTTTTATATGTACCCTTCCCTCATGCCATGGGCAGAAGGCACTTCATCGACCAGCTCGATCTTGACGACATCCTTGCCCGTAATCAGAATCATCCCCAATATCCGTCCTTCCTTCAACCCCCTTTCGATCTCGCCCTCCTCATATATCGCATATCTGCCCCATCCCTCTCCCTCGCCGGCTCCTCGCTGACTCTTGGGGAAGTAGCGCTCGCGCACGTCCCGCTGCGCCCGTTCTTGATCGGTCTTCGGTGCGGGCAAGAACTCCTCGGCCTCGGTCAGGACGATGTTGACTTTATGGTCGACGCAGGTGAATCGACCGATAAAATATCGCCCGTCGGGAATGGTGATTCGCAAGAGGCGGGTGAGAAGGGACTCGAGGTTGTGCGCTGGTGCGGGCGAGACTGGCAGTGCGGCGGTGGACATGCTTGGGCGGGAGAATGGGTGAGGGAGACAAGCAGCTACAGGTCGAGGTGAAGTCCGAGTTGCCGGCGGAAAGAGAGTCAGAGATGGACGCGTGGTGATATTTCCCAAAGCGGTAAATCTGGCCCAGGCCACCCGACTTTGGATTGAGCGCCAAGCCAAGCCAACCGCAGATTCCGGAGGTCGGTTCGGTACGCTATCGTCACGTCGGTCGACGATCTGCTGCTCCTTTGATTTCGCGAACAATCATCGTCGAACGGTCATCGAGCAGCAAGTCGGCTGGATATCTTGCTGTCGCCATAACCTCGTCGACTGTCCTCTCCGACCCGCACAAAATGGCACCATCGCGGACGCCCTCTAGGCGCACGTCAAAGGCTCCCTCAACGGACCGATCAGAGCAGACAGCCGTTCAGCGGAGTGGGAACAAAAGCACTTCTTCGTCGACGACCCTCGCCAGCACAGCCGATGCAGGGACCCCTGTGGAGGAGGTCTCAACTGCTGAAAAAGCTCGCCTACAACGCCCCGCGCCCATCTTCTTCGGCTGGCTCGTCCTCCCGTTCATCGTGACATTCGCCCACATCGTGCTCTCTCCGTACACAAAGGTGGAAGAAACGCCGGCGCTGCACGCAGTGCATGACATCCTCAAGTTCGGCGCGCATCCGCGGTCCATCGCCAAGGTGGGTCCTATCACAGGATCGACTCCTGCGGCGCACATGCTTACAACAGTACGAACACGTGCTATACCCTGGCGCTGTACCGCGTTCGATCATCCCTTCCCTCGCCATTGCGGCGGTATGCAAGCCGCTCCTCATCGCTCTCCGGTCTTTGGTGTTCATCACCACGGGCCTCGAAGCGCAGATCATCAGTGCGTTGGTGCTTCCTCTCGCCTAAACCTACCGGCATTGCTGTTCTACTAAGCATCGAGCTGACGCGCAGCCCGGCTGGTCCTCGCCGCAGCGTTCTCTCACTCACTTGGCCACCTCGCTCAAACCATCAACCTCACCTCCGCGACCGCCGCGAAAGCCTTCCTCCTGCTCAGTCTCTCGCAATTCCACGTGCCATACTACGCCGGCCGCTTCCTGCCCAACTTCCTCGCTTTGCCGCCGGTGGTCCTGTCCTTCTCGACCATTCTGCGGTACTCAACCGGCCCACGTACGCCAGCCACAAAGGAGTACCTGTCAAAGGCTTTGATCACTCTGGCATTCACAGCCGTCGTGATCCGACTTGAACTGGCGCCATTAGTGGCTGCCGTGGCTGGTGTTCTCTTGATCCGGGGAGATTTGCCGCTGGTGGCCATCGTCACTGCGGGTGCTTTAGGCGGCTTGGGTGGCTTGGGTGAGCATTAACAATCTGAAGTGTGAAGTGGCGCTCATCGCAGCTGCAACGGCGGTCGTCGATGGGTACTTTTACCGGCTGACAGAACACCAGCTGCCGTTCTGGCCGGAACTCTCGGCGTTCATGTTCAACATTCCGCAAGGGCGCGCCGCCGAGTGGGGCGTCATGCCCCCGTGGCACTACGCCCTTGCGCTGCCAAAGCTACTCTTGGCGTCGCTGCCACTCGCCGTGGCCTACCCTGTCCTGCGCGGATCAACGGGAGGTGATCGACTTGTCCAGCTCTTGCTCATCCCGTCGGCGGTGCTCGTCGGCGCACTCAGCGTGGTCGGCCACAAGGTGAGTCCACACTGGCCAATCTGCCCGCACTCGGCTGACAGCAGGAATGGCGCTTCATCGTCTACGTGATCCCAC
The DNA here is from genome assembly GCA_000442785.1 of Papiliotrema flavescens NRRL Y-50378. Classification (NCBI taxonomy): domain Eukaryota; kingdom Fungi; phylum Basidiomycota; class Tremellomycetes; order Tremellales; family Rhynchogastremaceae; genus Papiliotrema; species Papiliotrema flavescens. Next base: position 103,058 of record CAUG01000321.1, read on the forward strand.
TCTTGAATGTCCTCGCCGCGCACGCGGCCGCCAAGCTGTGAGCCGATGACACGCGTTCGAGATTCAGACGCTGATGCTAGGTGGGACAATCCGTCCAAGTCTTACCGAGCGGTCCGGAAGCTCGGCCTGCTCGCCGCCGTACTGGGCAACCTCGTCTGCACGGCCTTCCTCACATACATCTCCACGCAAAACTACCCCGGCGGCGAGGTCGGGCTGCTCCTCCAGCGTTTAGCCGCGGGCAACGCAGGTCAGCCGACCCCAACCGATTCGAGTGCGGTAGCTGACCCCCAGGCAAAGTTTGGATCCCCGCTGCAGCGCTACACACAGGAGCGACAGTATATACCCTCCCTCCCGCGACGCTCGGTGCCGTCGGCGCCGTGGCGATCGGCAAGGCCAGCGCCATCGCGCCCGCCGTGAACCTTACGATCGTCCGCCCCGAATCGTCTTATGAGGCTTCGCGGAATCCCAAGGGAAACGCTCCCCACGAGTTGTACGCCGAGGGGTATGACTGGGTGGTCACGGACGATTGGACGCGCTTCGAGGGGGATATTGAGGGTGGGAAGACGGGGTGGGAGGTCGCGGGTGAGGTGCAGGGGTATCGCGGTGTGCGGGTGGAGAAGACGTGGCCGTTCGTAATTGTTGATGTGGGGCGACGGCTGGCTGTCATGCGCCGCGTGTGAGAGGGAGGACAGAAGCAGCATGACGCGGATGGCGAAAAAGAGAGATGAAGATGGGATATTGCTCAGGTGTAGCTTTAGTGCATCCCATGGTCTCACGGAATGATGACATTGCATTGCATAGCCTTCAGAGGATACAGTCATGGCTTACAGCGTATTCACAAGCTACATTGGACCTCTTGGTCGTCTCCTTCTTCTTGCAATCGGCGAGCAGGTGCCCCGCTCGCCAGCGAAGCCCCTGTGTAGTGTCCTCCCACATTCCACGTTCTACTCCGCTTCACCGCCCCGTCCAGCCCACCCTCCCCACCGCCCTGCGGCCCTCATACCACGCATCAAACGCCTCGAACCCCCACACACGCTTCCCAAATCCCCCTCGACCCTTCACGAGCTCCGTCACCTCTTTCCGCTCCGCCTCGTCCCGGAAACACCCCGACCACCACTTATCGAGGCTGTCACCGGCCATGACGCCGTGAGACCCGCCCGTGAAGTTCAGGAGCCCTTCCGAGTGCGCCGCGGCGAAGAAGAGCGTCAGGGGCGCGGCGTGCGGCTGGAGCGGGGTGATTTCGGAGAGGTGTTTCAGGATGCGGGTGATACGGAGGAGGTTGTGAGGCGCGTGGGCGAGGTTGTGGACTGTTGTCAGATGTTGCATTGGGGAGGACCGCGTAGAGTCGGTCGCTCGACATCCCCGGGTTCCTGCTGGCGGATGTGGAAGGTATGATGGACGTGCCAAGCGGAAGCGGGATATTTGATGACGGGCGTTTGGCGCAGGCGGCAGGAAGATCGGGCAGAAGGAAGAGGCGGCGATGAGAGACGGCACGAGGGATATTGTTCCACGTCCGACCGGAAAGCCACTCACATCGGTCTTCATAGTTTGCTGAGAGCTTGAGATGACCGCCGTTGAGGTCAATACCGTAGAAATCAAGCATCTGGCGTAAGCTAAGAAGCAGCGGAAAGGCGGGAGCAGCTCGCCATCGTGTACGAGTGCAATATCCTCGCCAAGATCTTCTCGTCCTTCGCCATCGTCTCCGCTTCGTGCGGCTGCAGGGGCTGCGCCTGGGGGTTCACCCCGTGCTCGCGGATAGGAAACAGCCCTCAGCGTAAGTATCGAGCCGTTCATACCGCTCAAGACAGCTCACATTGGATATACGAGCTGGCGTCAATTGAGCAACCTTCCAAAACGGGCGACAGCTTACTGGTTCATCTCGAGCTCGTCGTAGTCCCCCTCGCTGTCGCGCATGAACTGCTCATACGTCCTGCGATCAGGTCTCATCGCCTGCTTATCGAGGTGGAAGTCGATGTTGGCCCGCGCGTCTTTATGGTCCCCCTGACCAGGGTACCCTTGCAGAAAGGCCTGGACGTCTGGAATGAGCTGCGGCATTGGCGTGTGGGGCGAGCGCACCTCGTGGTCTGTTTGGGTACGGCCGCATTGTAGATTGATACCTGGGGCAGGTTGGTGCAGGAGAAGGGTACAGGGTACGATAACGGGGCGGGATATGGGTCCCGAGGACACGGCGGAGGAGCGAGAAAGTCGGTCGGGCGGGGTTCATGCCCAGGTGATGAGCGAGGCTACGGCTAGCTACACAAAAGTCACTCGGGATCCACGATTGAGTGAGAGGTGGAGACGGTCAGGTGTAGGTCGTAGCTGTGTGAGCGCAGATCAGCTCGGGGCAGGATGAAGATGTGCATGAAGGAAGGGCATGGTGCTAGTTGGATTACACCCCACGTCACGCCAATGTCAATTGCTAGGTCGAGTTCATCCCTCGCCAGGCACGGCTGCATCCGTCCGTTTCAGCCAAACCACGCCCAAAATCGCCTTTCCTTCTCGACTCTCACCTTGCTCAAGCTCGCGCATCACTCGCCCATCCCCAGACTGCAGAGCACAGCCCCATTTGAACTGGGCTCATCAATTGAGTGTCGCCAAGATGGACATCGACGATGCCCCGGGCCCATCCACCCCGCCCAGAGACAATTTCGTATACATCCCCGAGCCCGTCCTGCCCACCTCGCCTCAGCCTGTTTTCCTTCACAACACTCTCGACACGGCATCCGACCCGTCCATATGCATTGACAATGGTTCGTCTACTGCATTGTGGATTGGAGTGAGACTGATGCCAGGGTCGCACTCGTGGAGAGCCGGATACTCGAACATGGCCGAGCCGTACATTGACCGCGCGAACATGGTTGCGCGTTATCGGGACAAGAAGTTCGGCCGGCAGGTGCTTCTGTTCGGAAAGGATGTCGAGACGGACTCGGGGGCCAAGGGGAACATAAGGCAGATGTTCGATGGGGATCTGTTGGTGCAGCAGGATATCCTGGTGAGCTTGCGAATGCCATGCCTGTCCAGCGGACATCGCGCGTGGCCGGTGACGAGACATCCGGCCCAATCATTGCATATGTGATGCTGGATATACAACAGACCGGCCACTGACCTGCAGGAGAACGCGCTCGACTTCACCTTCCTCAACCTCGGTATCGACTCGGCAGTGGAACAACCCATCGTCATGACCGAGCGCCTTGCCAATCCTCTCTTTTCCCGCGCAAGTGAGCCAGCTCTCACCATTATCTAGACCTCGAGCTGACGGCAGTCACGTCCGAGCTCCTCTTCGAGCTGTACAATGCCCCGGCAGTCTCGTACGGCGTAGACTCCCTCTTTGCCTTCTCGCGGCAGAAGCACCAGGACGGCCTAGCCATCAGCCTTGGACACAACGCGACGACAATCATCCCAGTTTTGAACGGCAAAGGAGTTCTGAGCAGGTCCAAACGGTCAGTTCGCAACCCTGCGTGATCTTACGAACTGACCGGCAGGATACCGTGGGGAGGAGCCCAAGCTTCCGAGTTGATGCTCAAGATGGCGCAGCTCAAATACCCTAGCTTCCCGACGAAAGTGACGTTGCCGCAAGCCACGGTCAGCTTGCCATCTCTGTTCCATAGCACAGCGAAGCTGACGGGCAGTTCATGCTGCAGGAGACGTGTTACTTCTCGTCCGACTACGAGTCGGAGCTGAAGAGCCTGGAGGATCCAGCCAACATGGTCAAGCAGACCAAGGTGGTGCAGTTCCCGTATACGGTCGCGGTGAGCCGTTCAATCCGCAATTTAGGACGAGCTGACGGACAGGAGACGGTCGAAAAGACAGAGGAGGAGCTGGCTGCTGCGGCTGAGCGACGCCGAGAGAACGGCAAACGGCTGCAGGAGATGCAGGCGAGACAACGCGCGGAAAAGGTCAGCTCGATGCTTTTGATTATCGTACCAGAACCTGACGCGACAGCTCGCGGCGAAGATCGCCGAACTGGACGAGTACAAGCTTCTTGTCGCGGACCGGATCAACATGAAGCGAGCCGATTTCTTGCGCCGCGTCTCGGAAGAGACCCCGTTCGACACCGAGGCGGAACTCGAGTCGTGGATCAAGAAGACGGAGGCGGACGTCAAGCGAAAGCAGCGTAAAGAACAGGGCGTGGAGGAACCAGTCGAGGAAGACCCGTCGTTCCCGCTGGTGGATCGCCCGGATGAGGAGCTGGACGAGGAGGAGATCAAGGAAAAGAGGAGGCAGAGGCTCATGAAGGCCGGTTGGGAGGCAAGAGTGAAGCTGCGTGAGGAGAAGAGGCGAGAGAAGGAGAGGCTGGAAGAGGAAGTCCGGCTGGAGGAGCAAGAGAAGGCGACGGACCCGGTTGGATGGGCGAGGCGAATGAAAGAGGAGCAGGAGGTGAGACGGTCTGCAGAGCTGAGGGGGTCAAAGCTGATGTCCAGGCGGTGATCGCACGTATTGAGGAGCGGAAGAAGAAGCGCACGCAGTTGGGCGACCGCAAGTCGGCGCACTCTCAGGCGAGGATGAAGAGCATCGCGAACCTTGCTGCGGAGGACGTCAAGAGCAAGAAACGCAAGAAGGGAGAGGGTGAGTCAGCTGGATCGTCTTGAGGCATGAGGCTGACCCGCAGACGACGATGGATTCGGAGCGGACGACTCGGACTGGGCGGTGTACCGCGAGATTGGCGGAGACGACGATTCCGATGCGGAAGAGGAGGACCAGAACCAGCTTTTGGCCATCGAGTCGAAGCTGCTAGAGTTCGACCCAGAATTCACCGAGGAGAATACGAAAGAAGGGCGAGAGTACGCGAAGCATAAGCTCGTGAACGCGTTCGTCCGCGGTGGCGTGGAAGGCCGGTTTGACCCGGAAGATCTTGCCCAGACACACCAGCTGCACCTGAACGTCGAGCGGATACGCGTCCCGGAGACGTGGTTCCAGCCGGGTATGTTCGGAATCGACTCTGCAGGTGTGGGCGAGATTGCTGGATGGGTGCTGAACGGGTTCGAGGAGGAAGAGCGAAGGCGCATGATGCAGGTGAGTCTACCTTACGCATGACGGAACGACCTGACAACAGTGCATCTACGTCACGGGCGGGTGCTCCAGCACGCCCGGGCTCATTCCTAAGCTTTGGAATGTGCTCACTCCATTGTTGCCGTACCGAATGCCACTCAAGGTGGTCGCGTCATGGGACGGGACGGACCCGAGATTAGAGGCTTGGAAGGGCATGGCGGCTTGGGCGGGCACGGAAGCAGCGAAGCAGGCGAGGATCACCAAGCAGGAGTATGACGAGCATGGTGCGGAATGGCTCAAGGAGCATGCGTGGGGAAATCCGCCGCCGTAGAAGCAAGTGCGCTTGCTGTTACAGCCCATGCATTGTTGTACAGGTCCCGAAGAAGCTCGAAAGATGCCACGACTGGGCGGCGAGGGCTGAGTTGTGTTATCCAAAGAGAGTCACCCAAAGTGGCAATTCTGACGGCGATGTCACAGATCAAAGGAGGTTTCGAGGTGGTCCGAGCTTGATGCACTACAAAACACACGAACATCATCCGCTCTTCCTTTCTGTGCCTTCACCGCTTGCCCCCAATCCCCCTTACGTTCGGTCCACTTCGAGGCGCCTGAAAGAGCATAACAGCGCGTCCCGCAGTGTTGTCGCCCCGGCGCACGACCGCTTCCTGCGCTGGCAACTCACCTCCCGCGACTTCACCAACTTACTCACCCATCCGCATGGGGTCGGCCTCATCGAGCATGAGCGCTAACCCCCTCGCCCGCCAACCGCAGTCGGGCACAGGGTCAAATATGGGCTTGGGTCCTCCTCCTCCGCCGCCAGGCCATACTCATGCTTATACCACGCATGCGCGCTCGGCAAACTTCGACCAGCGCACGGGGTACGCACCAGCCCCGTCCGCCGACGGATCAGGTTCGAACGCGAGCTCCAGCTCGCAACGCCTGAGCGGAGCCTCGTCGTCCCGCTATGCTTGCATCCCCGCGGGTCAGCGCGTCACTTCATCCGGCATGGACCGCAATCACAGCATCAGCACCACGCTCGGCCTCCCGTTGAGCCGTGTCGCGATACGCTCGGATGAGGATATGGAGGAGGGTGAGATCCTTGATGAAGCGGAGGGCGATGACCATGGCGCACTGTCCGCGACGGGATCGAAGAGGAGGCGGTCGATCAGTCCCCAGAAATATGGACAGGAGCCGTATGAGCATTACTCGCCGCCTGGGGCGAACAGGAATCTGCCGGGGCCCTCTGCGTTGAGTGGAAGCAGGTATGACGTGGGGCGAGCAAAGGACGGACTCAACAGAGTCGACGTGACCAATGGTGAGCTCGCGCGCCGGTGTCTAGTGGATGAAGCTCATGCAAGGCACGCCTCCGTTCACACCGACGGCGAACGGGGCAGCTTCTGCCCCTCAGCCGATAATCGACACGCTGAATGGAACGCAAGCATTGATTCCGCTTGACGATTCATCGCGTCCATCCGGTGAGTGGCTCGCTGCTCAGACGGGCCTCAAGCTTACGCGCAGACCTTTCGGAGGCAGAAGCGCGCAAATATATGGACCTGATACATACGCTGCTCAAAAGCGGTCAATCGCCGGATGTGCTCGTTGAGCAAGGCGCGAACCTGGAATACGTGACGGCTGTATGTGAGGAGATCATGCAGGGCACGCATCGCCGCAAGGAAGTCTCACTCGAGGCGAAGCCGACTACTAGCAATACCTCGTCCCCTCGGCCGATCCACCGCAATCATGTTACTTCCGCCCCAGCAGGCTCTGCCGAGAACCCCTTTATTGGCTCGCCGAGCTCTGATGATGTTGAGGTCGTAGTCTCGACTGACCGACGGATGTCGATGTCGTCAGAAGGATCGGCAGAGTTCCAGCTTATTGAAAAGCCTTCGCCGCCTAGAGCGAGGATGACGAGGATCATGCCGTCTTCGAGCTGGGCGCCGACTGTTGCGACCGTCCCGCTTGGTTCGGCCTCGGCGCCGGCACCTCCAGCACAGCCGATCAGGATCGACAGGTACACCCCTTCTCAGGCGGCGCAGTCGAGTGGTCGGAGTACGCCTATCGTCGATTCGTTTGTGCCCGCTCGACATCCTCAACCCACCACTGTCCACCAAGCACCACCTTTGACAGCCGAGGCCCTTCCACCACCCCCCTCTATGCCCGAACGTCCCCACCTCGCGGATGCCGCTACTGCCGGTCCATCCCGCCTATCGCATGACGTCCCGACTGGACCTCGCAACCTGGGTGCGAAGAGGCCGAAACGCAACAAGAAGAAGCGGTTCGAGGATGAAGCAGACGCTGAGGTGCAAGTCCTGAATTACGATGACGAGGTTGAGCCGGCATCGAAGGAGCTCAATCGACCAGAGGCTACATCTGTCCCGGTCGCTATCGACCCTACCCCGCAGGCGCCCACCACTACACCTGCTCCTGTCTTCAATCAAACCGCCGCGTTCAATCAGACACCCGTGCCTCACTTTCTGCCTACACCGGCGACCATGTCCCTGCTCCGACCCGGAGCTATTCACCCTGCGCAATCGGCACCGGCCGTGATCTCCGCACCTAGCGCGGCGCAACTCGAGATCAAAGCCAAGAATGACATGCTCGAGATCCGCCGTCGCGCTCTCGCCAGTATGAAACTCCGCAAGGCAAAGAAGACCTCGCCTGAGAAAGCGAGTGTCGACTTACCGTCTCTCGACCCGACGGCCTCAGTCTCGGCAAAGACGATCGAGCAGGAGGTGCTTGACCTCGAGCAGGAGGTCATCGGCTTGCAAGCTATCGCGGATGCGACGCCGGATGAAGGATCCTCCATGGAACTGGACACTTCCGACTCTGGTCAAGGCACGCCATCCATCTCGCCGTCCGTCCTACCTGCCACCATAAGCAGTACCACATCTCTCGCCATTTCGCCAATTCTTCCTACAGCATCGTCCCTTCCCACGCGACGCGGCGTCAAACGGCCCAATGCCGAAGATATGATGGAATCGCGGCCCTCATCCTCGGCTCCCAGCTGGATCCGACGCAAGCCCTTTGGAGGTCTGCCGCAGCGTCCCGGTCGATTGCTCATCAACCTGGATGATCATTCCGACAGCGAATCCGATGACGAGGGGGCGGGCTTCAGCACCCCGCCGATCGTGATCAAGAATGTGATGGTGGAAGACAAGGAGGAGCAAATCAGGGCGCTGAGGGCGAAGATCGCAGCTATACAAGCGAGGAAGAAGGCAACCGCCGCGGCGGGATCGTCAGCACTAGATACTGGAGCCACCGGGTCACCCGCGTCGGATTCGCCTGGGCTGACTTCGGCCGCGGTGCAGGCAGTCGCTACAGACGCGGCAGCAGCCGGTGAGAAATGCGTCTTTGTGCACACTCGGCTGACGACAGCGCTATCATTCAAAGCCACGGAAGAAGACGTTGCCGTCATGACAGCGGAGGCTGCTGACGCGGCTGTTGACACCGCTGAGCGGGCTATCGCCGCGGCAGAGATCTCGATCGCGACTGCAAACCTACCTGGTACGCGTCGCCATTTCCAAGGTGGCGAAGCTAATCTCAGCCGCCATGCCATCCGCTACACCTTCCGGCACATCCGAGACCGACATGGATATTGACGAGATGGACGACGGTGAGGTGCTGACGTCTCGCTGACGCGTCCGGCTCATGGCAGAACCCCCTGGTCCGTCGCGGGAGGGATGAGCTCATGGTGGCGCTGATGTCAGCGACGACGGCAGTTGTCGAAGTCGAGCCAGGTTTGTGCGGACTGCTCAGCGCAGGCTGACGCTCAGACACCGAGATGAGACCTATCGAGGTGGGACCGGCGTTCCGGCTCTGACATGACGTTGACGCAGATTGAGCTGACTCTCCCTTAGGTCCTATCCTCTCCACGCCCTGGCGACGACGACGGCGACATCGTTGCCTTACCCTCCCTATCCGCGCCAGCCCAAGCTGTGCGTTTTTGCGCGACCAACTACGGCATACTAATATCTTAGCCGACGTACAAAGCTTACACTCCTCTTCTGGGCCGATACCCCCAACTCTCAGCCACCTCTCACTGTACGCAGTCCTTCTCGCAGTACAGCGCCGCGCCCGCGCGACCTCTGAAGTTACGAGATATCTTCATCAAGCTGGACCGCGAGCTCTTGTCATCCATCATGCTGACGCATCGTCTAGCGAGGAATCCGAGCGCGATGCTGTGCCCGGCAGAGGTGGGCGGCGGGATATGCGCAGATGCAAAGTGCCCGTTCCTCCATCTGGACAAGGACGAGCCGACCGGTATGCGCGAAATAGATAAATTGGAGGTAGGCTCACCGCAGGCGAGGACTGGACAGAATACACATATCAAGTCATGTCCCGCACGCGAGAAACGGCGATCGATCGAAAGATGGTTCAGAAAGCGGTGGCCACGACGCTGGGCAAGCAGTTTGCGAAGGGCAAGGGAAAAGCCCAGCCCGCTCAGGGGTACGGTAAGGCCTCGTCCAAGCGCGATGCGTTGCAGAAGGCACTGGAGATTATCCTGGCGGGTATTGGTATTGGCATCGGCGAGGCGGAGAAGGCTGCGGCCGCGGCCGGCAAGACCCCAGGCGCCGGAGCCTGAAAAGATGTCTTCACGAGACTTCAATTGTCCGCATCAAATCTTTCGCCGATCCCTTCCCTCTTTGTTCATTTCATCCTATCATGTTCCCTACCCGTCTGGCGCAGTGGGCGACGCTAGACGGGCGAGAAGAGACGAGACGGGCTCTCATGTGATGATTCGATACGACCCGCACCGCGCGGTGCGATACGACGTGATGACGGTTTATAATCTGTCTTCCTCACGGCTTGACTTTGACGAGGTGTTCCGATACCATGCATCACATGACGAGACGGAGATCGCGAATGCGCCCGGAGCGTGCTGATGCTGCATGCACGCTGGCAAGCTGGCGGGCTTGGCTGCACTGTGCGCGGCGTGGTCCCGCCAGGCGAGGAGAGTGCGCTTCGGGTGCGGCGTGCGTGCGAGCCAAGCTGCTTGGCCTGGTTTGATCGGGAAATGTCGCACAGGCGGTGGTGACTGACCGTGCTTTCGGTTTGCATTTCCGGCAAAACGCGTCGCGAATTCGGCCGGTGATGACGTGAGTCAACCAGGCGACTTTGATGCGAGCATGACTGACCTCCACCCGCCGATGCTCGCAGTGATCACTTTTGAGCACCGCGACTATACGACTCTCTACCGCCGACTACCCCATAGCCTCACTGACCGCGTCGCATCGCCTTGTGGACAGTCAACATGGCCGCATCAGTCAAGCTCTCGCCAGCGATCAAAGCGCTCATCGCGCTCCCGTCCGCCCGGGGCCGGAGCATCCCCGCCCCGCGGCCGGACCTGCTGCACGGCCTGTTCCGGCGCGTAGTGGGCAAAGGGGAGAAGTGGGGCGTGGGGAGGGAGGCGTGGTTGACGCTGTGCACGGCGGGGGTCATGACAGTGAACAGCCCCGAGAGCCTCGTAGGGCTGTATGAGTTTGCGAGCGAGCGCGTGGGTGGGGGCGTGGAGGAGCGGGCGAGGAACGCTGCGGTGAGTGCGGGTGTGGTGTGGGTTGTGATGTCGTGTGCTGGGACATGTGGTGTGCAGCGCCTGGCGAAGCTCGAAGATCGGGGCTTCAAGCTGGGAGCCTGGATCTTTGCTCGACGGCTGCGCCCATGTTGAGCATAGGCGGACGAGGGCAGCAGCTGATCGCAGATCATGCGGGAGACGGGGCTCAAGTGCATCTCGTTCAACGGTATCCCTCGGGTGAGATCACCCTGCGCCCGCTGTAGACTAGCATGTCGATGCTGATGCGCAGACAATCAACGGCTTGGGCGCGTTGCGCGCGCATCTGCCGAGCGACGTGACGGACAACCTCGACACGGCAGCGCACAGGTGGGCTGTCCTCCTGCTCCTAACACGTCTCATATTCGCTGGTACCTGCAGCTACTCCAGCCCCACCTACCCTCTCAAACCACCAATTGCCCCGCCGCTGACCGCAGAAACCTCGACGCAGCCAACATCGCGCCCACCCTGTCCCGCGGCCAAGCCCTCTGGAACGACATATACGAGCCGCACAGCGCCAAGCTCCTCGGCAAATTGTCCGACTCGCACCCCGACCTGCCCGTCCACATCCTCTCCTCGCACTACTCGGCGCTGCTCTCTGACCCGTTCGACTCCAGCCCCGCAGGCGGGTACAAAGTCGGCCGCGTGTTGACTTCGCTCATAGCGATGAGCTGCCTGCGCGCGCAGCGGGGCGTCGGGCCGCAAGTCACCAGCCACGTCTTTGGGCTGAAGAAGGCGCTGTTGCCCGGCGCGCCGGGCACGCGGGAGGAGGAGGTACAAGGCCAAGAGTGGTTGTGTTCGGATGAGGGCGTCAAGTGGGCGTTGGAGAGCGTGGATGAGATTTCGGATGTGATTGCCGGCGGGGAGACGAGCTTTGCGGGGCCGTCGAGCCGCGAGAGCAAACTGTAGAGCTGTTGACGTATAGTGTAGACGCCGTGGGTGCGGGGCAGCGATGCAGTGTGTCGTCACGCATTTGCTGCCTGTCTTGCCCTGGGGTACGGTACCCTGGGTATGGTTTGAGGCGAAAGCTGCACGAGGCCGTCAACATTTGACTCGAGTCAAACACAGACGCGAGACCAGTACCCATCTGCTGAACATGATGCATACCGCTAGATCCCACAACAGTATGTTCTCTATCGTTCTAAATGCCACATCTACCACCACGCAACAATCTTTCCATCCGAAAGCCTACTCATACTGGCCCAGCGTCGTGGCGACCGCAAAGTCACAGCCCGTCTTCGCCTTGACATCCTCGAGCTTGACACCCTCAGCGAGCTCCACCAGCGTCAGACCGCCCTTTTCTCGGTCCACATCGAAGACCGCCAGATCGGTAATGATCCGCGAGATGACCTTCACACCGGTCAAGGGCAGGTCACACTGCGCCTTGATCTTGGGCTTGCCGTACTTGTCCACGTGGTCCGTCACGACGATGATCTTTGTCTCGTCCGGATTCGAGACCAGGTCCATCGCGCCACCCATTCCCTTGACGAGCTTTCCAGGGATCATGTAGTTGGCCTCGAGGTTAGCTCATATCTGGCACAATCGCTCAAGGGCCAAGTAACTCACTAGGTCACCGTTGGCAGACACCTCCATGGCACCAAGGATGGAGACGTCGATGTGTCCTCCTCGGATCATACCGAAGCTCTCGGACGAGTCGAAGACGGATGCACCGGGCACGAGTGTGACCGTCTCCTTGCCAGCATTGATCACGTCGCTTCCGTTAGCTCGTTCGAAAAAAACGCAAAAGTGAGCTCACGCATCGACCTGCTCCCGAGTTGGGTACGGGCCCATTCCCAGAATACCATTCTCCGACTGCAGCCAGACATTTGTGCCCGCCGGGAGGTAGTTGGCCGCCATAACCGGCATGCCGACACCCAAGTTGCAGTAGTAACCGTCTTTCAGCTACCGGTCAGCTCTGATCACCGCGACATACTTGCGAGCTCACCTCTCGTGCCGCCCGCTTGGCGATCTTGACTCGTCGCTCGTACGCCGCCGACTTCTGCGACGCCGTAGTCGAGGACGACGACGCCGACGAGTCCGACTCGTTCCCGCTGTCCTCTTCCGCCTCCTTCAGCGTCAACAGCTCGATCTTCTTCTCCACCGTGGCGGGCACGATCCTGTCGACGTAGATACCGGGCAAATCGATGTCCATTGGCTTGATCTCGCCGATCTCGACAATGTTCTCGGCCTCGACAATGGTGAGCTTCGACGCTCGCGCGACGAGTCCGGCGAATGCTCGGGTGGTATACCTGCCGTCAGCTCTCTGAGGGCCAGTGGTTCCATCTAGCTCACCTGAAGACACAGTTGCCCGCCTTGTCCGCCTTCCACGCACGCAGGATACCGACGTCACCATGCAGCGCCGGCTCGAACAAAAATCGCTTTCCGTCAAACTCCTGCACATCCTTTGCCGTTCCCGGAATCAACACTTCCTGCTTCTCTCCCTCCGCCTTCTTGGACCACAACTGAGGGATGCCACCAGTCTCGACAAGAGTGCCTGATGTAAGTAATGACCACCCAGAGATATGTGACCGCCACTTACCCGCTCCTGTTCGGGTGAAGAAGCCCGGCATACCAGCCGCCGCGGCCCTCAGCCGCTCAGCGATGGTACCCTGCGGCGAGAGCTCGAGCGAGACCTCTCCAGACAGGTACGCGTCCTGCAAGTTCTTATTCGTTCCGACATATGACAAGATCATCTTCTTGATCTGCTTCGTCTTGACCAACGGGGCTGACATCAGCGAATGGAACCACGTGAGCAAGGGCGACAGCTCACCCAGACCGAAGACGCCGTCTCCTGCGTTGTTGGAGCATCCCGTCAGGTCCACGAGATCCGGCCGGCGCTTCATAGCCTCGATGATCGTTTCTGCCGTACCGCACAGCCCGAAACCTGCCCGTCAATGAATGCCAAGCCAAGGGGCTCGAGCACCCACCAGCGCTAAGAACCAGACTACCGCTCTGGATGTCCTTCACAGCCTCGTCGACATCATCCCATACCTTGCCCTTCTTCTTGTCCACGGCTGGCTGGCCGATACACTCCGCTGGACCTGGTACGGAGTCGAGGCCATGGTTCGGGACGGTCACGCTGGCCCATCGTCGGCCGAGCGGTTGAGTACTGGTGAGTGCTCGAGCGACCGGTCGGACAGTGACGAGCGACCGCTTGGGCACGGTCGAGCTGGATGCTAAAGCTATTCTGCGGGAGATGATAGAGCGCATAGTAATGGTGTGCAAGACGGGTGATGGATGAAACAAGAGAGACAACTGCTTTCACTTGATGACCGCGACTAAAAGTCCGAGCGAGTTTGTGTACTGCGCGTCATGACACGCCGGGAGCCGACGGAATCTGTCGTTTGGGGTCGGGTAGCAACGTAGCCGATCGATCCGATCACTCCGTCCGCACCGTTTCGGCCGTATTTTCACATTTCTGCTTCTCAACCTGACGCTAATCAGAGGAATCAGACCACGCTCGGTAATCGCAGATCCGGGACTCGCTACCAGCTCTGCCCGGTGGAGGCGGTACGTCCCCGCACCGTCGAGGCTCCGCATCGTGACTTCACAATTGACAGCTCGCGGGGGGCAGTACCCTTGATTAAGCCAATCTGCCGGAGATGTATGCATTCGACTCAGGCCAGACGACCATTACTCCTTCGGTTCCGCCTAGAGAGCGGTCCTCATTTCTGAGCCTGCCCTCAGCCAGAAGCCCCTCGGCCGTACGAGGCGCATGGACTCACACAAAACAAAAAAGCTGAAGAACGCGTTGCTCGCCTCATCCTGTCCGCATCTGAACTGACAACTAACAGAATCAGCCGGCATCTCAGCTGCTAGAACTCACACGAGGAACCTTCGCAATGAAATGCTGCGAGACCGCTGTCCAGTTGTAAGCGGAGCCACTACTTCCGTTGTAGTCCTCGTGCGCCGCGATGCTCTTGATCAAGGCGAACATGTAACGAGGTTCGCACGCCTGGAAATCCTCGAATGTGATATGTTGCAGTGGGGATCTCGGGCCGTAGAACCCAGTGGTACGGAATCGATCCTCCAAACCGATCACAGCTCGCTGCGCCAGAGCGGGGTCGTCCAGTCTGGCCGCGAGCTGAAAGAGTTGCCAGCCATCTTCGTGAGCGTGCTGCCCAGCCTGAGACGCGAGACAGCCGAGCATATTGCTGCACTCGTATTTGAGGGCGAGATCGGCGACCCTTATCCACTGGTCGAAGGAGACCTTGTGCTCCTTGGTCTTCCCCGCGTGCATGAGATCCAGGAAAATCTTGACGTCGCTTGGGGATTCGGTGAGCTGGATCCAGGCGGCGTGATCGTCTTCGGCGCCGGAACGATTCTGCGGTGGATTGGCAAACATCTCTCGGAAGACAGAGCTTCACGTCAGCCTCTGTACATGTCAGATGTGTGACTCGCACCTCGCCGCCTTCAGCTGGTAAGAGTGGACTCTGAATCCCTCGTCGTCCTGGCTGACGAGAACGATGTCGGCGGTCGGATCGCAGTACAGTACGCTGGATTGACCTTGTCGGGTGGGTCTGCCCTGGCGTCGACAGAGGCTGGCATGGTGCAGTGCTGTCACGAAAGCTGGTCGACAGGTCTACAGCGCAGATGGCTTGCGGACGCAAAGTCGATGGTCAAGATGACCTACGCGGCTGAACCTCATGCTGTTGTATGACTCAGACACCGGCGCAACGCTCTAACAAGTCCTTTGGTGCTCAGATACTGTTGTCAAGGTGTTATTGCATACGTCATAGTCTGTACTCATCGTCGTTGAGGTCGGTCATACAAGAAGTGGCCCTGGACGGGGCTATTGTTACACAAATCAAGAAGAAACGGCACTAGTGCAAGAGCCTGGGTCTCGGTCCTTCGGCCAAGCAGTGGTCAAGACCCGGCATGCCGGCAATCAGTTGCTGAGCGGTCGTTGAGTTGCAAGCGGGGTCTGGGTGGTGGGCTTGTACTGAGCATAAGCTGAGTAGACCTGAATCCAGTCCGCGATGGCTTACGGTCGGCAGGTGGTTCTTGAAGTTGGCCGCGACGGTCCCCCAACCATACGCCCCCTCGATACCCTCCTCCTCGTACTCCGCAATAGCCTTCACCAGCGCGAAGAAGTAGTCTCCATGACATCCCTGCCACTGCTCCTGGGTGAACTTCGAAAGCGGCGACGAGTAGGTCGAGTGACGTTTGCCGCAATCGGTAACAACCGGAGTCGGATTGAGCGTATAGTCGTGCTTGAGCGCCTTGATCGCCGCGACCGCGAGATCAACGTCTTGGATGCGCGAAGCGGAGCAAAAGACGTGGTATGGATGCTTGGAGAGGACGGCTTTGAGGTCCGGGATGATGACGCGCTCGAGAAGGAGATCGCATCCGAACTGCTTGGCGAGCTCGGCGAGGCGCGCCCACTGCTTGACGTCGACGTTGGCGGTGGTCGTCTTGCCGTGCATCATGTCAAGCAGGAGCTCGGTGTCGACCGAGGATGCTGGGATGTGGAGGATGGGCTGGCTGCCGTCGTCGCAGAGGGAGGTGAAGAGTATGTCGCGGAAGAAGGTGCTTAAGACTAGCGCCGCCCAGTGTCAGTGTGAGAGGAGAGTGGACCTATCGCGGACAAGTGGTATGGCGGTAATGCTCACCTGAAGGCTTTTAAGAAGTAGTCATGGACACGAAAGAGCTTGTTATCCTCGGAGACGATTTAGGCACAGGCCTCCGGGTCGGAGTACGCAGCAACCGGCTCGGGCTCAGGTTCGGGTTCGGGCTCCCCGCGACGCTGAGTGGCGATGCGATTCTGGCTGCTGTTCGGCATCCTGTACATGATGAGAGTAGTCGGGAGGTAGTAAGGCCAAAATGCAACGGCGGAGATGCGATGGGGTGGAAAGTGTGACGAAGGATGACCATCAACAACGAGCGCCGAAAGTCAGTCGCGCTAAGTAGTCATGCGAGGAGGTGACTCAGCTTCGGTCAACCGCCACCACTCAATCGCCTCCACCGGGTCCGCTTGCCTTGGCCGCCAGCGCTAAGTCAAACTACCTCCTCCTGTCGTGCTTGTACCTCTCTTTGCCTGTGGAGCTATCACGGATCCAGGCTGCTCGGCTCGTTTTCACACGATCAGCTTCTCATCTCAGGAGACAAAAACACTACATCCTCGACCGGCCGAAAGATCCGGAACGGCCATGACGGCAGGATCTCGTGATCCCATCGGGCGTACAGCCCGTCGACTATAAAAAGTTGCCTATCAGATCCGGCCACTCGCACTGTTCTTCACTGACGGCGTCATAAGGACAGCTGCGCAGCCAGATGCCCATATGTGCATCTGCTTGGACTCGAGTGCTCGTTCAGTGAGGGCGACGTTACCCATTGCGAAGCGAGGCAGCAGTGCCCCATATGTCGTTATTGGAATGGGCCGAGCCTCCAAGCTGAGTAAACCGCTCCGCTCATCGTCTCAAGACCGAGGTAGCCGCAGACGATGAGAAGCTCCTCTGTTTCCACGTGTAACGATGGATGGACGTGGTTTTGGGGATCGTGTAGGTAGTCAAGGAGCTTTCTTGCTCCTTTGCTGTGGATGTCAAGCTTGAATGCGATCTGGCTGATGGGACCATCGCGGGGCATGATCACCGAGAACATGCACCGCACAACCGAGCTGTCGTCAGCCGGATCGGCGAAACCCAAGCGCTTGACCGACCTGTGGGCTTTGAACTAGTGTGAAGCGATAGAGAAGACAGCACCGTCCCTCGTGATCAGCTCGAAGTCGTCGGAGAAGCTCATCATGTGGCGTGAGACTTTATGATGTTCGGTGAATAAGATGGCACGCATGAAGCTGGCATGATATCTGAAATAGACATGAATGCGAGCACATTTGCGCCTTGACACCAACAGTGCGTCGGTAAGGCCGAAAGATACTGTACAGCTCGTTCGCACAGCAACACACATGCATGTCGGCAGACTACGCAGACCCTCAGGAAGGGGTCTGTATACCGTCAGATCAAGGCCTACGGAAGTCATTCGCTACTTGCTTCCAGCCGTTCGAGCCAACCCAGCTAATACTATCAGGACTCGCTCGCGCGATTGCCAGGAGCAGTTGAGCCAGGAAAGGCTTGGTACACTGGTCGATCATCGCACTCGTCATACAGCGATGCGGACGAGCACCAATAACCTTGCTGTGGACGAGGTTCGGGATGGCAGCTCGAGCAAGCAGGTATTGATCGTGCTCTGCGGCGACGCAAAAGATGTCCCAACCATCGGTCTCGCCGATGGTGAAACCGCTGCTCAACAATCTCACAGCGACAAGCGTGAGACCGAATGTATCGCATACCGACACGATTCGCTTGACGGTTTGCCAGCTGAGCTGCTCGGTGATGGTGGCGGAGTCTTTCGTCATGCATGCGACGAGGATCTTGAGGTTGGAGGTGTCCAAGGCGATGTCGACAGTCCTGTCATCGTTTGCCGGAGCTTTGAGGGGCGGACAAGACAGCATGTCTCGGAAAACTGCGCTGCTGATGTCAGCCGAAATGTTTCGGTGAAAACGGCGCGGCTTCGTACCTGTGAGACCTCAGGTGATAAGCGGGCACCGGGAACTTGTCGCCTTTGGTGCTGACGAGAGTGATGGTCAAGTCTTCATCGAAAGACATGCTGAGGTACCGCCGGTTGTCTGATCGGTGAGAGTACAGAATGATGAGAGCGCAGACGCACTTTCGTCTTTCGGACGAGGTCTGTTGCGTTGGGCTGCACAACGAGTGACCTGACGACCGGCCTCTCGGGCGCTGAAGTAGGTTCGGGTACCTTGGTGACGCTTTGAGAGCTATGGCCGGACGACCTGTTGCCCGAAGTACTAGGGAGACGTTTGATGGTGGTCAACGGCCACTAATTCGACGGGAGATACTATAGAATTCAGCTGAAGAGCCAAGGCACGCGGCATTGGGCGCTTCATCTACGCTGCGCTCGCCTGGAGATCAGCGCCGCACTTAAGTATTCAGACCTGAAGGGATGTGTTCCTCAGGACTCGCTCGAAACCCCTCAGACGGAGGGTATCTTGTGGAATAAAGAAGTGCCGTTAGATCAAGCCCTGCGACGCGGCCAAACAGCACAGTACCTGTGGACCCGTAAGAGACCATCCGAGAGGTCGAAAGTGAAGTAACCGCTGCTGATCAGCTGGATGGTGCGCAGATTGTTGATGACCGACGTCGCTTATGCTTATGACGTGTTGCTGAGAGACAGGCCGCCCTCTTGAGGGACTGCCAAAGTGACGAGCAACGCCGTTGAACTCAAGTAAAGTGAAAGGTAGCAGTATGTCCCGGCCTGACGTCAACCAAGGTGATCCAGATCACATTTCAACCTCCTCGTCTGGCTGACTACCTAGGTCTATTGACGTCGTCCGGGCCCGAAAAGTCTTCGATAATCATCATGGACTTCGCAGCAGACTCTTCAGCCTGAGACTTGGGATTACGCCTCCGCAGGCTCAAACAACTGCGCAACCCTCTCCCAGGGACAATCTCGGCGGCCACGATTATACGCCCCTTGAATTGCCTCATAGACCGCGTGGTAGTAGCCAAGGAGGTACTTGGTGTCGCATGCTTCAGCCATCTGCTTGGTGATCGCCGAAGTCGGTTTGCTGCAGAGTGGGTGATTGCTACGGTGGATCGCGTTCAGTGCTTGTCTGGCGATCTTCGGTGCGTCATAGCGGCCCGCCAAGCAAAAGACGTCCCAGATGTCGGGCGTCGGAATAGTCATATTCTCGAGATTGAGCAGAACCGACTTGCCGAGCGTCTCGAGAGCGAGGAAATCGCACGCCTTTAAAAGGCCCTTTGCCTGCGAGTATGATTTGAGTTGAGCATCGATGTGCGGATTCTCGAGGTAGGTGATGAGGACCGTGACCGATTCGTAGTCGATGTCGATGTCGAGGACAAGTGCTTCAGGCGTCTCAGAGCTGGACGCCGGGACGGACATCATGTCGCGGATAACCGAGCTATCGTCAGCCGTCACAGGGAATCGATCGTCTCGGGAACCGACCTGTGCGCTCTGAGGTAATAGTCGGCGATGTGGACCGCTTGACCGTCGTTGGTGGAGAGCTTGATCTTGCCGCAGTCGCTCATGCCGGTAACTTGCTGGTGATGATCAAGATCAAGCGTTAAAGGTCATTAGAGCTCTTGGACTGCGCAGGTGCGTGAGTACGAAAGGGCCATAGCGCGGGACCAAACGTTAGAGACCGGTCATACGGTCTCAGACTAGGCGTTGCTAGGGCTACGGTGTGCGTGGACTTCGGCTAGCAAGGCCGCCCGGCACTGAAAGGGGGTGAGACGGAAAGGCAAGTATCATCCGGCATCGAGGTAAATTCCTTCATCGCGTGGATCGTTTCGATGGTGTCGCTGAGGTCAGCCCAAGTCATCCAGGGTGTGTAGCACGCTTGAATTAGCAGCGTACCTCTATTATGCAAGCCACCAGCTGTAAACTCGATATGCGGGGCCAAAGGAGGGTTGGAGCACGATATCGGCGGTGGTATTCCCGTAGTGAGGGTGGTACCTGAATGCTTGCATCTGAGAGGTCATTCCGCGCTGAAGGTGTGTGAGGAAGATGATACCCGAGAAAGGTGATATAGGGCTTCAAGTCAAAGTCAAGGTGGACGTGATGATGAGAGTCAGACGAGGGGATGATGTGCGTCGTGGGCTATATGTAACGTTGTGACCACCCGGGATCCTGCCACTGCCCGAAAGTCCGGTGACAGTGTCACGCCGGATCCCGTTCAGCTCATCAACTGCACAACTCCTTCAGACGTCCGACCATCGCCACGATGATTTCTGAGCCAATAGACAGATCGCCTTCCCCTACGCCCACCCTAGATCAGGACATCAGGTACGACCCACACTACGACGACCCCACGGCCGACATCGTTTTCCGCTCGACGACCGATACCCGCTTCCGCATCTCAAGCTGGTGTCTTGCCAAGTATAGGTCGGTCATCACCTTCGCTCCCTGACAGCTCACGATACCGCTCGAATGATTGCTGACCTCAGCTCGTTCATTGCCGATCTGCGCAAGCAAGCAACCCCCACGGCTGGTCATGACGAGCTCATCCAGACCGAGCTGGACGACGATACCCTTCGAAACGTCCTACGACTCTTCTCTGCGCCTCGCGCCGCTGCCGCCCCCCCTTGCATCGCCCTTCCAACCATTGCGACAGGCTTTGCAATCCGCTCATTCCTTGACAAGTTCGCGTTCGAAACGGCAAAGGGAGACGTTGACAAGGATATCGCAACCGCCGCGAACAAAGACCCTTGGGGTTATTTCCGCTTCTCAGCCACCGTGAACGACTCTTACACCGCTCAAGCCTCGCTCCGACACATGACGAGGCAACACCTTGGCGACCCCAATTTCTGGCCTTGGGTCCACGAGCTCCCGCACGACTGGCGACTAGCGTTCCTCGTTGCGGTGTTTGATACTGCCACGCCGCAGGTCAAGAAGACCGCAACCACTATCGCGTTGCAGGCGTCTCCGCTGATTCTTTCGACTCGCTTCGCATCCGAGCTCGCGGGGCTTCAACCCTCGTTGGAGCAAAAAGGGAGAGATCTCATACGACAGGCGTTGGAGAGCTCGAGCGGACATCTTAATGCCCTCAAAAGGAAGGCAGAGGAGGAGGCGGGCCAAAGTGGGAGCGACAAGAAGCCGAAGGCGGAGGCAGTCAAGGCCGACGGGAGCGCGTCGTAGAATTAAGGAGAGGCTCAAGACAGAGGAAAGTGGTCATTTAGGTTCTTATCTTACCTTAGCCTATGCACAGCCGTGAGCGCAAAATTGCCGAGCGATATGCGTACATGCGCAAAGGGGCGTGACAGCCGGGAGCAGTTTGAGCCGACAGGTGGATCAAGAGATCCGGTCAAAGCGCGACCCTGCCAATTGATGCCTTCGTCCACATCCTACCTTGACCCCAGTCAACATCCTTTCACAACCAAGCACAACTGACAGAACACTCTCCGTAGCACCCCCAGAACACCCTGCAACTTCCGGGTGGACATCCCAGTACGCCTTGCAGGCCCACAGCGCCGTGATTCTCCGCTTGGTCTCCCATTCCCATCTCAGGCCGGGAGGCTCCTGACTCGCCAGAACAAAGACCTCCTTCTCGTACCGCAGACATACAATGCCACTCTTCCGTGACGAGCCAGTCCGGCGCGCGAAACGCGATGCCGTCGCGGCTCTGCATTGTCGAGGCTCTGCCGTAAAGAGTGTCTTAATTGGCTCTGCCACGCGGCTTTTGCCACAAAGCAGGGATACGCTCCGATGATGCTGCAGGTCGAGCTGTCTTTGGCGAGCTTCTGTATCCGTCACCATCACCTTTGTCTTCACCATCGTTATGAATCAACGTCGTTGCAGTACCCGACGACTCACAATTACTCCTCCGGTGTCATCTGGCGCAGTCTCCGCCCCTCACCTGACAGTCTTGCATCAGCTCGTGGCCCTTTTACAACCTCGATGCCCCACTACCTCACCTATGTTATCGGGCACGCCGGCAACGCACAGACTCGCGGAGCCAGACGTAAGATCTCTTGCGAAGGATGGAAGCGATCTTTCCTATCATTAGGGTTGAGTGACGACCCACCGAAGCGGGGTGGGGCGTTTCATGATGGCCGATAAGCCCGACTGATCATCAAATACAACAAATGCCTTCCACACAAGCTGGTTGAGTCCGTCAGCGACTTCTATTGCGTAGCCATGGTAGCTTCGCCGACTTTGTCAAGCCATCGGAAATGGCATTCGTTCTACTCTGATCCGTCGGACGATGTCGTCTTCGAGTTCCGCGATCATGTGTTCTTCCGCGCATCCAAATTCCGGCTCGCCCAAACATGGTGCGTGTTCTACACCACTAACCCGGATCGGGCTCGACCCACTCGTAACGTAGCTCACAGCAGTGACTTCTTCAAGACGATAGACACCCTCCTCCTGCCCCCCGACGACCACTTCTACTCGGTCCTCGACGCCCAGAGCCTCAGCATCTTCCTCGACCTCACCACCTCCCGCTCCATCCCTCCATTCGGAACGACCATCCACAGCCCGATACTGCTCTACGACACATTCAAGTCCTTCGGATGCGAGAAGAGCGCGAAGTGGCTGCTGGGCGTCATCAAGCGGTACATCACGGAGAACGGCGATCTGGGACTGCCGTTCTTGGTGGACTGCATGGTGGAGAAGAATCTGGTCCTGACGAAGACAGTCCTGGCGAATCTGCCTGTGGAGGGCCTCATCGTACATGGCATGTGGGAGAAGCTCAGGGAGGTCGATATGGCTTGGCGCTGGGCTTTGCTGGAGAGCGTGTTTGGCGATGTTGGGGCAGTTCAGGGCGGAGAGGATGTACAGGGAGATGGGCCTAGGAGACTAGTCACGACCAGATCGCCGGCGGTCGTTGCGGAGATGTTTAATCCGTCTGGACCTGTCGCATATCCACCGTGAGTGTTGTCTCGTTCTCGAGGTCTGAGCAAACGAAAGACACCAGTGCTGATGTATAGGAAGCGGTGGAGATTGATCTCGTCGAAACGGGTGAAAAAGCAGGCTTCAATGGCTACACTTGGCCCGCCAAAGGTGGTATCTGGCATTGTAGATGGACCGAAGCGGGGGAAGACACTCACTCAAGGAGAGGCACTGATAGCTGCAGTCGGCGAGGAGCTTGGCAATGTATGAGTAATGGCCGTCCAAGCGCAAGCGGGTGGAAAGTGCTCGAAGGCCAACATGGGCTCGTGCCTTGACAACGGGCGCAAGCGGCCAGCTGAGGCGGCGCAAGGACCCTCGGTCGACGTTGTATTCACTCTTTCACGTTCATCCTACCGATCACCTTCTCACGACCCTCATCCCACTGTTCTGCTCCATTCCTGGTATGGTCTCGTCTCCGGTCCCAAGTCACTCAGTGACGAGCGCGGCTGATTCGGCGCACGTTCACCCATCTAGCATCCACCCTCTGCACGCCGACCCAACAGACGACACCATCTTCCGCAGCCGCGAAGGGCTGCTCTTCCGCGCATCCAGCTGGCGTCTCGCCAAGATGAGGTACGTACAAAGAATCCCTCCTAATGCCTGACCGCGTGCTGCAGGCCGCCCGCTCCGCATATCTGAGTTGACCTCTCAGTGACGTCTTCAGCGGAATGTTCTCGTCAGCCACCCACGCGGACACCGAGCCGATCGACCTCGACGCTTCATCAGACGTCGTTCACGCGTTCCTCAACATGATCATCATCCCGAGTATCGGCTGTTCCGGTCACAGCCTCACAGACCACCTCGACTTGGCGAGATTGATCGACCTGTACGCCTGCGAAGATATCAAGGCGTCCGTCGAGAAAGAGGTGGAGGAGCACGCCGTCAAAGACCCCTGGACGATGCTCCGTGTCGCCTCAAAGCATAACGACGTGCACCTCGCCCGAAAGGCCATCGCTCACTTCAATCGAGAGACCGTGGCGGACAGGACAAAGGTCGATTTCTGGACGGAGATGCAAGAGCTCGACCCTGCGTGGCAGGTTAGCCTGCTCCGCGGACTGTTTCCGCTGGGACCAACGACCGGTCAAGGCTTGTCCCTTTGCATTCCCGATCGCCTGGTCGACTTTACCGAGGTCGCCAAGAGATTCCTCGTGCAAGGGACTGAGGAGTGCGTCATTCCAGTAAACATGCGACCTTGAACAAGTACTGATTCACAGGGCCCGCGCCAATGGTCACGACAACGGAGAAGCGCAGGAGAGCGACGAGAACGACGCACCGAGCGAAGTTACGTGTATAGGAGAAAACCCGCCACGACAGATCAAGACCGGAATTTGGCCCATTACCTCCAGGAAAGGCAGAAGATGGTGAAAGATATGGTGGGAATCAGTTTTCCCGCAATCGGGACCTTCGCCTTCATGTGCGATGCTACCCTGATAGCGGTGACCTCAGTGTTCATCTGCGCGCATGTTCTTGTTTGCAGAAACACATGCCTCAGCAGCGAGCGCTAATGCGGCGGACAGACTAACTGAGCACACCGACGATGACCGGGCATCCAATGCCCTCGCTGCGAAAGATCCCTGGCGCATGCTGCGATTCGCTTTGCACAGCGCGGAGGTCGAGCTGGGCCGATGGGCCATTGCGCATTCCAACATCGACACCCTCTGCACATCGAGCTTCTGCCGGGAGCTCGATCAGTTTGATCCGACTTGACACGCTAGCTTGATTGGCGCGCTCTTTCCCGCTGGGCCGTTCGCAGCACGTGTAGAAGTCATCAGGCGCATGCAGGTCGACTTCGCGAAGATCGCGAGCGATTTCGATATAATCAAGAAGCCGCGCGAGCAAGTGGACTCCCGCGTTTCCGCTGATAGGCAAATATGCCCAACCCCAAACCAAGGCAGAAGGTCAAGATATGTATAGTCCGAATACGCTCTGTCGCCCTTGATACCCGAATGACCATGCTGAGCGCTGCAAACCATTTCTTACTCGATAAGTCGATGAGGATTAGGAGAGCCAGTTGTTACCCGAAGAGGCAGGAAGACGTTTGATGAGGCTCGAGCGTGGTGAAACGCGGGAAATGTGACGGGAGCCAGGATGGCGCTCGAGCGCAGAGGAACGCGGCAGTCGGTGCTCCGTGGAAGCTGCATTCGGCTGTACAGCGTAGCACTGAGAGGGACTTGATGGGGATCACTTCCCAATACTGTACCTGCTCAAAACATATCATCTCTCAGCAGGAATCGACATAGTGACGGGCTCCAGTCTTGGCCATTTATGCAGCATAGTCTCAGTCTAGACAGCTGCGTAGGGTTGGAGCTTTCTTGGCTGTGTTCCCAGGGCGGGACATGGACCATTGATTAGTATGGACATCTGAGCGGTGATGAAGGACGGCCGACTCGGGCACCCCTCCTTCGAGCACCGAACGGCCTGGGCCGAAAGGACTCTCATTTGACAATGACCTTTCACCATACTGTTTATGACTCACGCAACTTGACCATCTCTACCCTTACACCGGCTTCAGTAACTATCGAGGACTCTCCGACAACATGTCAAAGCATGTCACAAGTCATGCGGTTCAGGCAAAGGACCTGTCGGACGCAACGTTTCACCCAATTCACGCTGATCCGACGGACGACACGGTCTTTCAGAGCGTGGAAGGGATCCTCTTCCGCGCTTCGAGCTGGAGACTGGCAAAAGTCAGGTAAGCACGCGAGCGACGGTCAGTATTGACGCGCAGCAAGGTCTTCAGCGACATGAGAAGCACGGCCACGCATGCCATTGACAACGCCGACCCCATCGAGCTCAACGCCGACTCCACCGTTCTCGACCTCTTCCTTACGATGATTCTCGCGCCGCAGACACAGACAGGCGACCTCACATTTCAACAGAGTATCCAGTTCGCCAAGCTAGTGGACATGTACCTTTGCGAGGCAATGCGATCGAAAGCCGAGAAGGCCGTGCTGACTCACGCTGCCGCTCAGCCCTGGGAGACTCTGGCCCACGCCTCTCACACCAAAGACGTCGATCTCGCTCGAATCGCAATCCAACATCTCACCGACCCAGTGCTCACTGGAGAAGGCCACCAAGGCGGATTGTGGGCCAATCTGGGCAAAGTCGATCCATCCTGGCACCTCCCATTGCTTTCTGCTATCTTTCCGCAATCACCGCGGCTCGTGAAGCCAGGCGTCCATATTACTTCGGGGTTCGCTTTCAGCATCCCGCCGCCGCAAGAGGCCTCGAGTCCCCGATACGAATCGAATCCCGGCTTCAAATTTGCTGTTCAATTCACGCTGAAGAGAGAGCTCAGCTTCGCCGAGATAGCACAAAAGTTCCAGCCTCGATCGCAGGAGTGAGTTGAAAATCCAATCGAGCACGACTGTTGTTAACGATCAGCGCAAGTCTTGTTCCGGACTCCGCCGGTACCTCGAACAGTACGAGTTCCGTCCATCACGACAAGCGGGCTCGCGAGGAACAGGATCGGAAGCACTTCCGAACCGACGGAGAGGTATGATTTTAGTGGGGAAAGTCGCCGGCCATGACATAGAGACATCAACAAGGACCGCCGGCGTCAAACGATCAGACATTCGCTAACGGCCAGTTGAGCGGCTAGCTCGGCCGTTGGCTGGGTACCGAGTCCCGCCACTACGTATGCATCTCAGTCAGGCGGCAGCTTCTGTAGTCACGGATGCTTCATCTTAATGTGCTGCAGCAATGATCAATCGCACCTGGCTCTCGTACGCACGCTCGGCGTGCGCTGGGCTGAGACTGGAATGTGTGTACTCATACAAGGACATTGCGGGATTCAGCAACGCCTCCACTCTGTAAACCTTTGCACACATCTTGTGTGGATTGTACGACGTGCTTCCTTTCGCACGCCCACCAGCTCGGCTGTAGCTGAATACCTCCCTACGCAAGCTGTCCGATCTGTATCTATCAACGTTCGAATTGTTCATTACCAGCAGACAACCCACTACGCAGCATGACTGTTGCTCCGCCTGCCGAGGATACTTTCTCTTATCGATGGAAACAGAATCCAAACGACCCGGCGCATGAGGTCGTTTTCTTATCCTTAGATAATGTCTGCTTTCGCGCGTCCAAAGCGGTCCTCGATCTGAACAGGTCAGTACAGGCTTCCACCTTTGAGACACGAGTCGACCGGCTGAAGCCAGCGATCTGGCGGCGGAAATGCCTGAGCTCGACAACACCACCTTTCAAGATCCCATCGCCCTCGATGCAAGCGAAAAAGTCGTTGACCTGTTCCTACTTCTCTTCAAGGATAGGAAGACTCTTCCACTCATCATCGACGAGCAAAGTCTTCTCGACCTCTATCGCCTTTGCGACCTGTGGCGATGCTCGACGGCGTTTTTCGTGCACGTCCGCGAGGCGTTCGCGCGCGCCGACATCGATCCCTGGAGGGTCTTGATCTACGCCAACACGATTCCACCCGACGGTCACGTCGCGCTCGCCAAGATCGCTATCGCCAAATTCTCGCCCACCCACGATGTCGACTCCTCGGGCGCCGCTAGCAACAAGGGGAACTTCACGTTCGACTTCTCAAAGCGCCTCTCTCAGCTCCAGCCACCCTGGCAGCGGGCGTTAACTTATGCGGTGTTCGGCACCGAGGATATTCTGACCAGTGCGGTGGCTCAAATGGAGATCGTGGCGCGTCCCGACTGGACACAGAATGCGGCAGACTTCGATCCATCGGAATGGCAGACGCCGGAGTAAGCTCATCCATTCACGCTTATGACTGACAATAAGACGCCGTCGCTCGCTCATGGGAAGGTTCCGCATCCCGCTCAAGCGTGTCGAGAGATCCCTGAAGCCCAAAGTCACATCGCCGGGCGACGCCCTGCCTTCAAGTCCGACTCCAAGCGACATCCACGCCGCCGCACCTGGACGACTGGGAGCGTCTTTCGGTCTCTCCTCGGACACCCTGATCATCTGCTGTCAGATTCTCATAGTCGCTGGCGTCATCGGGTTGATCATTTACGGAGGAATTGCGATGCTCGCCTGGCTTTGGTACCTCGCCACCGCGTCAGTCGCATGGCTCGCCGAAACGATCGCCGCCGTTGGACACTGGATCGCCAGTACGATTGCCGAAGGATACCTGGCTGTCCTTCACGTCATCAAGGCTGGCATCAACGCGCTCGCTCATGAGCTCTCTGCGGCTTGGGAGTTGGTCGTCGCAACGATCAAAACGGCACTGGGAGCGGTGGCAGGGCTTTTCGGCAGCATCGTCGCCGGAATACTGTACGCCGTCCATGGGATCGCAACCGGCTGGAATGCGATCGTTCACGGAATCTCTGCTGGCTGGGCTATCGTTATCACGGCGATCAAGGCGAGCATCGGCGCTCTTGGCGGGTTGTTCGGAAGCATCATTGATGAATTCCTCAGCGTCGTCCACCATATTGCGGTCGTTTGGAACAGCATAAACCACGGAGTGTCCACCGCGCTCGCCATGATCGTGAAGGCAATCAAGGCTGTCCTCAAGGCGGTGACGGGGCTTCTTTATTAAGCGGTTAGAACTCAAGGCAGCCTTCGGAAGGGGAAGTGTATGTAGATAAGCGAACAAGACCCGGTATTGCTTCAGGACAGGCCTCACATCTTATGCAACATTTCGTCAGGACCAAGCGCTCCGTGGCGGTTGGATTTGTGGTGTCCTGTACCCATAGATTTTTAGTCTAACGAGTAGGGCCGGGCTGCTGTCAATGCGTACCGACTGATACTGTCCATGTCTCATCCCCGTCTGTCATGGTAGGCGTTTGGGACTATCGGCGACAGCTACCGGTCTCGCGGGGACCATGATGTCCACCGGCGACCCCGCAAAGACGAAAACTTCTGTCACAGTAACAACAGCAGTCCGCATCGTACACGGCTGACATCTTGTGTGCGGTACCCTTCAACCTACTTGCACTCCTGCTGCAGCTCTGTAGATCGGACGTCCAACACAGCGTCATTGCGCTGAGGGGTAGCCGGCTCTGAAGGGCGCCAAAACCGGTGAGTTGACGTGTGCAGTGCGACCGGCCTCCCCGCAGAGGCCGGGAACTGACTAAGCTTCCAATCCGTTCACACTTGACCATACTCAGCGTTTGACTTTCATCGCCTTCGCTACCATCTACCCACTGGCTCCCTGTAATTATTGGTGAAAGGCCTGACTTATCGATCAACGTCACACAGTCAGCGGTGAGGCTCTTGCTAAAGTCGAGTCAGTCATCGCAGCGGACCGACTCGGACTCCCCAAGCGTCAGACACCAATCACGTCTACTCGCGGCGATCTACCCTCTCTTCTGCCGGATCTTCCAACACCGTTGATGTCCTTGGAGACGATCGACTTGAGGGAGGGCGAAGCGGAGGTGTGGAGCCCGCGGTATCAAAACCCGAAGGCTGACGTGGTGTTTCGGTCTACCGATGGGGTGCCTTCAAAGTCTTTGCGTGGGACTTGGCGCGCGAGAGGTGAGCACCGTGATCCTCTCGAGCGACCGTTGAACTGACTAGAGCTGGAGAGAAGTATGCTGACAGACAGCTCGGTCTTTAAGGATATGTTGCAGCACCCCGATCCCTCCATGACACCCATCGATCTGGACCTCGCCAGCCACCCTTTGACTGCATTATTGGACAGCTTCTCGGGCTCGGTGATCTACCTGGATCCGATCAATCTCAAGGCCACCGACACCTACGCTATCCTCGAGTTTGTCGGCAAGTTCGACTTTGCCGCACTCAAGGAAGTTGTCGACTATAGGCTGTCCAGTCAATTGTTTCAGCCGGAGGCCTGGTTCGAAATTCTCGTCGTCGCGTCCAACGATCATCACCTTTCCATCGCCCGTGTCTTTTTGAGACGCCTGAATGAATACACATTCAAGGGTGTGGGATTTTGGCAGCATGTCAAAAACATCGAGCCTCGCTGGCTGAAGGCGATCCTAGAGGGAATCTTCGGCACTGATCGTTTGGAAGACCTTGCACCCGAGGGGGGTGATTTGACAGAACACGTCCTTTACAGGAAGAACGCGATACCGAGTTGGGTGTCTGACCAGAGGCGGATCGCATGGATCAGCAACTTCGATCCGTACAAGGATGAGCCGCTCACGTGAGTCGTTTCGAGGTGGCATGGTTCTCCAAGCTGACTCCTCGTGGTAGTCTGGACGAACTCAAAGCGTTCAAAGGGAAGCTAGATCCAAAGGTGAAGATCGAAAGTTCTGCCGAGGGGAGGATGGGAGCCCCTGAAGAGTGAGCCACTCGCGACGGAGAGGTCGGACATCGCATCTGAGTCATAGTCAAGAGTCACTGGCCGTTGCCGGACTCAAGCGATCCGGGGAAGATTCCACGCGAGAGGACTTTGATTCATTCCGCAGGCAAGCTGTCTCTCTTCACTTTCAAGCCGCGATGACCACATCCATACTCACACGAGCCTGTCTCCCATCTGCTCTTCAAGAAAACTCAAGCGGTTCGACTCGAAGAAACACTGGGAATTGGATACGGAGCTTGACAGAAAGCGCATGCGTTCGGATTGATTCGAGGCAGGACGTCTCAGGGTGGCCACAGGGCTCAAGGTCAGAAAACCTTGATGCAGGGAATTATGATTGAATGAGGAAACGGACGTGAGCAAACGTAGCAGACTTTATGTATAACATACACATGCGTCGCTGTCCATTTGTATTGCACACGCGTGGTTGTCCCTGTGAGACAGCTCCAACGCAGCAGAGCCTCGTGGCGTTGACGCGGTGGGTCAGCCATCCGCCCTTGTAGGCCTCGACGGTTCCCCGCTCAGATGCCTATCGTTGGCCTTCACAGGACCGTATTGGAGGGCCGTCCAACAGCACCCGGGCGTGGACAGAATCCACAGTCAAGTCTATGGATGAGGGGTCCCGTGCACGGACGGCGTTGTCGCTCGGGCGTTCGCCATCTATCACCGACCTCCCCTCTCTTCCAGGACGGCCCCACCCCACTTCCTTCTTCAATTGGGTCGCGAAACCTTTTTGTAATATGGATACCTACAAACTCTCCCCCGGCGAACTATTGCACTCCTTCTACCGCAGCCCCTCTGACGAGGTGGTACTCAAGACGAACAATAGCTGTATCTTCCGTGCATCATCGTACCGCCTTTGCGCAGCTAGGTTTG
Organism: Papiliotrema flavescens NRRL Y-50378; assembly: GCA_000442785.1. NCBI lineage: Eukaryota > Fungi > Basidiomycota > Tremellomycetes > Tremellales > Rhynchogastremaceae > Papiliotrema > Papiliotrema flavescens. The sequence goes on from CAUG01000321.1 coordinate 134,128, forward strand.
CTCACATCGTCGAAGACAGTGATGTCAAGCTGAGACGCAGCACCTTCTTTGCCGACCTCTTGTCGCTCGACGGGGTAGGCGGCACCGACGAAGCGATACCCATCGACAGCACATCGGAAACCCTCGAGATCTTCCTCAACTACGTCTACTCCGCCCCGTCCGACCAAATCCAATGCCACTTCTCCTCCGGATGCGTCTGGCTCGAGGTATACGACCTCGCCCGCACGCTCGACGCGACCGATGTCGCAAACCGCATTCTCGGAACTATCGACGGCACCCGCCTCTCGCAAGCTGAGTACTGGAGTCTGATGCGCAAACTATCGGAGAAGAACGACGTCGAGTCGGCGCGGAAGGTCTTGGGCCAGCCACGCGGTCGACATCTCACAGGTGGCAGATTCTGGGACCGACTGGAGGCGCTTGACTCAGCATGGGCGAGAACGATCGAACATGCCCTTTTGGCGGTTCCAGGTACCCGAGGAGGAATCATGCTGGCTCGCAGAGATTTCTGCCCGCACCGGAATCGGAACGTCTCGACGCAACGAAGGTACCCATGGTGGGCGAGCTCGTTCGATCCCTACCCTCAGCCGCTCCTGCCGCCTGCGGTACAGCCTTCGACCACTCCCATGCCGTCCGGCTCAGGTCAAAGCGATGTGTAGCGATTCAAGCGCGTGATCTTGAAAAACATCACCCTTGGTCAATTTCATAGGGACGTCGAAGGGTCTGTCTCACTTCAGCTACTAGTCATATTGTCTGACCTTATGCGCAGAGAAGAAAATGTCGCTCACGGATGCGGATATGGTCGAGGTCAACAAGGACGTGGCTCATAGGTCAGGAAACCCCTCTGTAGGTGCCTTGTGGAGGAGATGTACATCAGTATCTGAGCGACTGATGACGTGGAGCTCGCAGGGGGTCTTCTGACAATTGGAACGCTCAGGGACCTCGATTGCACGGGCATCTTCGCCGCGAGGGCGCAAGGAAGATGCCCTGACAGTGGCTACACTGCCGTCGAAACGCATGACGAAACACACGACCTACACTTATGTATATATCTTGTCCTCTTGGCGTCTGTATCAGCATGCCTGCTCGACGCCGCCGGCCTGTGAGACTTCCTGTCAGCCCCTCGTGGCATCCGTTCCACTCTGATCCGTCGGATGACCTGATCCTCCGCTCGTGGGACCAAGTCCTCTTCCGCGCCTCTTCTTGGAAAATATCGCGCTCGTGGTGAGTATCACAGACCGTTGACAGTGTGGCAGGGGAATTTGAGTATCGTGACGGAAGGCTGATTTGACAGTACTCGCCTCGCAGAAGCTCTCAGACTCGCGCCATTACCACCAGGCAAGATCTTCGATGTGAACGCTCCCGCTCGCCTCCTAGCCTTGCTTCTTGACAGCGTCAACTCCGCTGCGCCCGTAAAACGTCCCGGAGAGGAAGACAACATCTCACTCAACTTTGATCTCCTCGAACTGGGGCGTCTGTACGGCTGCGAAGCAGCGATACAGCGAGCAGTGTCTAACCTGATTGACCCTATCCGGCTAGGAGACCGCTATTGGAACGTGTTGATCGAAGCGAGCGAGCGCGACGATGTCGATGTGGCTCGGATGTTCTGGCGCAAGGTTACGAAGCTGGACTTGATGGTGACGCACGGCTGGGAATGGATGGACCGGATCCGCCCAGCCTGGAGGGAAGAAGTCATGGCCGGGTTGTTTGGAAGAGATCACCTGCCTCTGGAGATGATGATGAGAGCGGCGGAGGTGGAGCTGTTCTTGAGAGAGGAGTGTCTTGATTGGGTGAACGGGTTCTTATGGTGGCAGTCGGACCGGTAAATACCCGAGTATTGCCTTTGGTGCTGTTTCTGACCCCAGGTGAACAGAAGCCAGGGAGGAACAACATCTTTTGACCTCGGCATCATCTCCACCGCTCCAGAGACACCTTTCGAGAGACAGAGAGATGCAATGTGCGAAGCGAAGCTCCAGCTCAAGTCCTGCGACCGCACCCCGTCTTCGCCCACCGCGCTTTTGATGAGCGAGTGTGAGCGGCTGTTTACAACAAGCATAAAATCTCCGGTGATACATGACAACGCACGCGCGGTCCAGTCGCGTTCAGATCGATACTGTGTCCCGAGCTAGACAAACCGCCCCTTGTCCCCTCCCAGAGCTTCGGCAATCTTCGGCAGGACCTCCCACCTGTCGTCAGCTGCCTACTTCCCACCGCGCGGTTTCTCGGTCCGACTCACTTCCAATGTCGCTGACAGGCCGCAGCAGAGCGTTGTTCCACCACACCTTTCCATCCACTCTGGCGCTTTGGCGCCCCGGCGAGCAGAGCGTGCTTCACAAGCGACAGCTTCTCTTCAGGCAACCAGGGTGGACTGCGGTATCTGCGCGTTCCATGGCGGGCGGCGTAGCATGTACGAGTTCCCGGACCTGCCAGGCCCTCCGCCGTGGGATCCGTGTTTCGCGGAACGAGAGGGTCGAGGTCTGCGAGCGACCGGGGGCGAGTCGGCGAGACGAGCTCGGCCAGGTCATCGTCATCGTCCTCGGCGGAGGCACTCGGCATCACCGCATGGACGGCACCCGTTTCGTAGTAGCCACCCGCTGCGATAACGATGGACCCAGTCGCAGATGGTGGTGTCGGTAGCGGTGCGATGACGGGCCACGCGGTCTCCGGATCGACATTGCCGCGATCGGTCCATTCCGGCGGTCGATGATCGGTAGCGGACGACGATGCGAGACGAGACCACGCTCGCCGAACGTGTCGGCCCTCTACCAGCATTCCCACCTCGCTGCCTGAATTCTTGCGGCCGCTGCTTTCCGCCTCCGGCTCGGTCGTTTCTTCGTGCTTCACCTCCGGTGCCACCGCTGAACCCTTGGAAGTGCCGACGATCCCGCTTCCTTCTCTCGTCTTCGCCTGCCCGGTGCGGATGCTTTCCGCTTTACCCTTAGCTTTGCGTCCCAAGACCCTCGCCTTGGCCTCGTGCCTGCTTCGGACAACGCTCCCACCACGTCCGCCATCCGATACGGGCGTCTCGAAGACCGATCTATCTGCGTCCGTCGACGTAGACCCAAGGTGATCCTCATTCAGCAGCTCCCGGCCGGCCATACGGAAAGAAGGACCAGCTCGAGCGGCTGGAGTAGGCGAGCGCTGTTCAGACTTGACTCGCGCGGCATCGGATAACGTAGGTGAGCGGGAGGGGCTCAGATGGCGGCGTCTGGCAACGGCGGGGCTGAAGGTCTTGCGAGCGCGGCGCGAGCGGGTGTTGAATCCAATATGGCGAGGGGCAGACGGGCTTATGGTGGCTTGTGAGGCTCGAGTGGTCGGAGTGTACTTTGGCGCCGGGGCTGAGGTAGTAGGTGTAGTCATGGACCGCCTGGTCATGACGAAAGATGCTAGGATGCTGGCACGTGGTGGGAACGGGCGAGGCGGGAGTTCGAAATGTGGTAGAGGATGAGGACTGGCCGATGAACGGAGCGAATGGATTGGAGTAGTACTGAAGGCACGAGGAAATGGGAGAGGAACTGAAGGCACGAGGAAATGGGAGCGTCTTCGACTTTGCTGAATATATAGGCGAGAGTGGGCTCGAAGAGGTCGAAACAAGAACTGGTCGGCACACCTCGGCATGCTATCGGTTGCCGACTTCAGTGTCCTTCGCGTTGCGACGCATTGTTGTATGCTACATGATCAGTCTTGCCCAGGGATCCCGTCAACGTTTCGGGTTGCCCAGCCTCAAGCGACCCGTCTTTGTTCCCTGCAACTCAGACACTTCGAAACGCTTTCACACTGATCTTGTCAGTTCCGAAAGAGACACGAGATCACACTGCGCAAGCAGGTAAGGGCGACCGACGACTTGTCTGGGATGTGGGATAATAAGACTATTGTTGAGCGCGGTCCTTTCAGGCACTTTCCTCGCGACTAGTTCGTGAAGGCGAAGGAAAGATCCACGCTCGACCGCGGGGTCTGGGTCAGATGTACATGCGAGGCCATGCGTTTCGTACTTTGTATAATGCTGCTGTCGCGTTTATTGTACTGGACGAGGCAGGTGTGCTGTGCCGCAGCAGGACAGGCGGATTGGGAGTGAGGCTATGCAAGGGAAAGATCGCTGGATGAAGAGCGTAATGCTGTTGCGTGCTTGCCGGGTATGCACTATATTTCCGGGCCGTCCAGGAGTCGTACCGGGTTCTCATACCACTTCATCGATGGCCAGACCTGGCATCAGCTTGCGCGGCATACGGGCGGCGTCAGAAGTAGGCGGTGCATCGACGTACCCGCACAAAGACCTTCCCCTTGATCAAAGCGTGCGGGACGGGCCCATACGTCCGCGAGTCCGTCGAGTTCGACATATTGTCCCCTGTCAACCACACATGGCCTTTCGGCACCTTCACGAACCTCCCTTCTCCCTTCCGCTTCTGTATCATCGTGTCCATGCTCCGCACGACGTCATCCTGGCCCTTCTCCAGCACCTCCTCTTCGCGATTATCGTCGTCTATCCATTTCCGGCCCCCGCCCCGCCGGACTTCGACCTCGACGATATCGCCTTCCAGCCCGAGCACCCGCTTGCACACAATAACGCGCGGATCACGCGGGTTCTTGGCTACGACGAGATCGCCGCGCTCCGGTGACCGAATCCAGCGCCCAAAGATTGACCGGTAATACAACGGTGATGCGAGGACAGCTTCGCCGTCGTGTGCCATGGTCGGGAGCATTGAGAAGCCGTTACACAGTCGCATTTCGACAACGGCCGTGGCGACGTGTAGGAAGGTCAGGATTTTGATAGTCCGTATGGTTGTTGAGCGGGCCCACGGTGCCCATCTGCGGGCATACGAGTTGGCGCTCTGTGACATGGCTGAGGGGAATGCCAGAGTGATCGATCGGCGTTGCAGAGATTGGTAGAGGGCGGAATATGGCGGAACAGGGAACAAGGGGGTCGGCTCTACGCTATCTCATATTGCTTTGCTATCAGAATATCATGTATTATGGCCTGACCAGCTCGCCAGTGAAGCTCGACTTGTGCACCAGCGCATCAGATCTGATCGGATCGAAATCCGGTTGTTATCGGCGAGATCCAGGAGTGATTAGCCCATTACAATATGGTCCAAAGCTCTGTAATGAACGATTACGACCACGGCGGAGAGATGCTTGAACTCCGGGATAAGCGTAATGGTGTTACCGAATGAGCCAGAACCGAGCGACAGTTAGCGATATCGGTCATGGCACAACCGACCCTTTGTAAGCATCATCCACTCTCTCCTTGTACGACCGGTCCCCCTTCCATACACCCCCTTGCAGGCCCTAGCCTGATCGTCGCTCTGGGCTTGGCTAGTTGACGCATTCTTTATATCTCGACACTTTACTTTGTACATGGCTCAGGCGATCTTCATAGAATAGACAATCGCGATATCGCCACGAACTGCACATCGATTATGGCTTCACCTCGCCGCTCAGCAGGATCACCAGAGCGACAAGCATCACCAACACCCAGCTCCGACCCGGCTTTCTCATCATCCTTGCCCCCCACCTCGCAGCCCGCAGCAGCAGTCGAGCCCTGGGCAGACCCCTCGGCATTCGCATCCGTCACATCACGCGATCCATCGACACCTGATCCGGCGGCCTCAGGACTGTCGCAGCCTCCGGCAGCCGCAAGTGATGGTACGAACCCGGACAACCCTCGGATACCATGGACAGGCCGGATTCCCGCCTTCTTTCAGCTCGGACCGGACGGCTCTCTGATCCCTCACTTTCCCCCTGCGCCCCCTCCTACAGATTCAGCGCAGCCCAACGATGGCGCTGCCAATGCCAACTCGGCCCACGCCCAGACCACGACTTCAGCTACCGGTGGAGCTGCGAACGGCACCCAAGCAGCACCGAGCGCCCTGCCTCACTTTCACCTCCCTCCTTTACCGGTCGATGGCCGTTTCCCGCCCTTCTTCCCTTTCATGTTGCCAATCTCGGGCCTACGGAACCGCCGACCGGACCCCGAGGCTGCTGCTGAGCTCTTGCGGTCGTTGCCGACTGTAGAGAAGGGGCTGTTCAGGCGGGTGGAGAGGGTCATCATTGCTGAGCAGGTGAAGAATGACGAGGATGGGGAGGAGCAAGGCTGGAAGTGCGGAATTTGCCTGGAAGGGCATGATCTGGAGGCAAAGGAGACGGGGATCAAGGCGTTGCCATGTAATCATCTGTTTCACGGCGACTGCCTCGAGCCGTGGTTCGCTACGAATCATACTTGGTGAGCTGAGAAGGGTTTGTTCCGTACTTGAAGCTGATATTCAGTCCAACTTGCCGCCTCGATCTAGACCCGCTGAAGACGCTCAGGAGAAGTAGGCCGAACAATGCTGGACGACCGGGCGCAACGGGATCTGGACGATCTACTCCGCATCCGTATGCTCGTGCGGGTGGTGCAACGCCACCAGCAGTTGGCATCGAGGCTGGATCGGGAGCAGGCGACGGGCCGAGCTTTACCTTCATCTGGCAAATGCCCTTACCTGCAGAAGCGGCACGGCCAGCTCCAGCTGGTCAGCCTGAAGGCGCTCGGAACGCCCGCAATGGGGCGGACGACTCGGCACCAGCCGCGCCGGTATCTGATCGACCGCAGACCCCAACTCTGCGGTTCACCTTCCCGCTCAGCGCATCGCCCTTACCAATCAACCGTGAAAGGAGCGCTTCACCCTTTACCCGGACGGGCAACCCTTCGACGCCGATGCCTGTTGACTCGACAGCGGTGCCCTCTGATACTGCGCCTGGATCGTCTCCTGCAGCGCCTTCTGCGGACAGTGCGAGCGCAGCGGCCACCTCAGCGATGCCGGTGGAAGGGGGCGTGCCCCGCCCGCAGCCTAGGCGGCATATCACTGTCATTCATCATCATCACCCTCCACCTGCAGCACCGGGGTCACCACATCACCATCATCACATCCATCCGCATCCGGGCAGTCCGCATCATCACCATCACCATCACCTGCGGCCGCCTGGCGCGTCAACGCCGGTGCCGGCTCCCTCCACGCCGCCGAGCGATCCTCCGCCACCCGTCAACGAGGATACGGATGTCACTGGTGGATCTGCCGACGAGAACCAGCGCGCTGGTGCCGCTTCGCCCGACAGTCGCGGACCCATCACGCCAACGGACCAGTCTGGGGCGAATGATGGTACTCCTACCGGTCGTCCGCACTTCCACTTCTTCTTCAACATCTCGGATCAGCCACTGCCCGGCGGTCTGCCACTCCCGACGGGACCGGGGCTGGACAGCGCCGTTCAGGAATCGGAACCGGCCGACCCGCCCGCGCAGCCAGAGCGCCCATCACTGACCGAATGGGTGACTGCGCGTGAGCGATCCCTGGGCTGGCGATGCGACGCACCGGATTGCGGCGTAGCGCCATCAGAGGACGACGATGACGATACAGTCATGACCGTGGAAGAGGACAGGGAGATGCTTTCGATCTTCTCGATGTTGCAGCCGCCGGCCACTGCGGGATCGCCGCTCGCCGAGAAGAAGGGCTTCGAGCTGCATTCATGCGAACATAGGTGGCACAGGTCCTGCCTCGAGAGTGTGGAGCGTACGGCGGGCAGGAGTCTGAGATCGGATGAACAGGGCAGAGTGGTAGTCAGGTGCGAAGCCTGCCGGAAGGAGGGATGGATCTGGCCGCGGAGACGGTCGTTGAGCGAGGGCGAGGTGGAGGCGCTCTGTTCGGCGAGGTGAAGGTGAGCGGTGTCAGCCAGTGTCCCATGCCAGTAGCATAGTAGCATGTTTATCCTCTGTAGCCGTACAACTTATGAATCACGATCACCATACAATCGCGTTGAACTCTGGCGGCGATGGCCGGCCGTAAGCTCTCGCCTGCGCGTTTGACCTGAACGCGGGCAGGGCTGGGGTAAGCGGCCAACGGCGGCGGCGGCCGCGGCGGCGGCGGTCACGCGTCGAAAGTCGCCCTGGTTCAAGGGCGCGCTCTACTGGTCATTCAACACGACACAACACGAACACGACACGACATGACACGAAGGCGCGCGGCTCGTGCACATGCCCCATCACATGCTCGCTGAGCAGTCGCGTCTTGTTGTTCTCCGCTCACTGTTATGGACCCCTACTCTATCCGATTCATCGTCCACCAACGCTCGTACAGCGCCATCTGAGCTGCCACACGCGACACACTGCGCCAACATCTGTGCCCGCCCCCGTCTTCACGCGACCTGTTCCCAAGTAATCACCTTTCAAACCACATCTGTGCGACGGGCGCGTCGCGTCGCACATCGCTGACGGAATCCTCGTGAGTGCTCGGCTGCCCAACTCGAATCGAGCTCCAGATTACTGCATGTGCATGCTAAGTATACAGGTACTGATCCCAAGATCGCCTTCCTCCTTTCCCCCTTAACATGCCTCCACTAGACGCGCAGAAGCTCAGAACGAGCTACAGGAAGACCAGATCTGACCCCACTGCTCCGCTCGCGTTTCCCCCTTCCGTCCACCTTTCACTTCAGCTCGCGCAGGCTCTCGTACTCTCCCGCGGACACGTGCACGCGCCGAATCTGTTCACAGTGATCACCGCGGATCAACCAGCGCGACGTCTCAACTTCTTCATCTAAACGATACAGGCACAAGCAGACGGACTGGGCGACAGGCCTGCACATAAGCCACTGACACCAGCAACAGGCGCAACATCACACACCTATTCTTCGATATCCTCCGGCAGCCCCATCCCCAGCCCGCTTTTCGAGCTCGACCTCATACTGCTCATCTTGTTGCCGGACACCGTTCGTCGATGTCCGAAGGGCGAGGGCGAGAGGTTGTGCGCGCCCAGAAGCTGGTGCGGCCACCTCGAGGATGGGCTAGCCGGGACCTCGGTCGCGGGGCCCTTGTTCAGGTCGCGCAGGAAGTCGTGACGGGACGGGATGGCCTCTGACATGGGCACGACACCCCCCGTAGGTCGCGGACGAGCGCCGTATGGTGTCGTGTCGAGCATGACGCCGGAGGTGACGCGTCCGCGGCCGCCCAGGGGCGTCAGGCCGAACAGCGACGGCTGACCGAATGCGAAGTCCAGGTGCCGGGATGGGGTAGACGTGACATCGAACGGCGCGTCATCGATTCGCGGGGTCGAGTATCGCTCGAGGCGAGACGGACCGGGCGTGGAAGGCGCAGCAGACGATGGCGCTCCGTCCTCGGTATACGCCCACATATCGGTGCCGTAGGAGAGAATCCGTGGGCGGTGTTGGCGCGAAGTCGGCGAGGCGTGCGTGCGGTTCATCGGCGTGCGCGTGACAGCTGCGACTTGCGAGAAGGACGGGTTTGGGAACATCATGGGCGAAGGTGCGAGAGCGATGTTAGTGTAATCGCCCTTGAATGCCGAGGATCGCTCGTCCGACTGGGTGTATGCGCGAGGGGTGGTATGCGCCGGCGTGGCCATGGTGCTCATGGCCTGCGCCTGACAACCAGGACACCACCACTGTGGAGCAAGCGCCGTGCTGTCGTCGATGCCGTTGCACTGCAAGTGATGCCACGTTCGGCATCCCGCGCATTCGATCAACGGCGCCGTGCCGGTGATAGCCGTTGCTCCGCACGCGCAAGCGACTCGACCAATCGGCAGCGGCGCAATGGGTCGGTAACGAATCGAGTTGAGCAGAGCCATCTTCGCATCCGATCCAGGCGTGTCGAACGGCTTGGTGCGAGACTGTGTTCGGATCAGCTGTCCCAGCCGATGAACGCTTTTGCCCCGACCGCGGGCGTGCGAGAAAGACGCAATGCTCTCGTTGTCGCCGTCCGAATCGCCATCGCTGCTCGTCTCGAGGTACCGCCGGATAGACTGCGACCGCTGTTGCTGCTCCTTTCTGCGCTTCTCCTTCCTCCTCCAGCCCGCCATCAACCAGGGACCCTCACGATCCGGCCAGTCCGGCTTGAGCGTGTTCTTCGTCGACACACTCGATGAGGACTCGGCCCACGCCTCTCCGTCATCCGCGTACGTTTCCTCCACCAATGATGCCGAGGAGTCGAGACCGAGGAATTTGGCGGCAGTGGTACTGCGCACAGCTACTCGGCCAAACATGTCGATTCGGGTGGAGATCATTCGCTCTGACGTGACCGCCTCCTCCTCGTCCTCCTTAAAAAGCTGCAGCCGCTTCGACACCTTGTCTGCTTTTGTCACCGGCGTCTCGACTTCCTCGGTCAAAGTCTCCCGGGTCATGGCGGGTGTGCGAGGCAGAGGGACATCGGTCGAAGGGGGCGTTCCCGACTTCCGACCTTTCTCGAGCCAAGCGATCTCGCTATCGAGAGCATTGTGCGAAGCGATGACCGCCATGCCGTTTTCGTCTGTGGTCAAAGCAGGGATCGATGTCGTCCTGGGCGAGATAGGGGAGGGTTGAAGAGCCGACTGATCGGCATCGCCCGTCGTCATGCCGACCACGCCCAATTTGCGGCCCTCATCCTGATGCGTCGTCACGACGACACCGACTCGGCGGGGGGCTATGGGCGTGTCTGCCGGCAACGGCGGCGACTCTGGAGACATCGCTCTCAGTTGTTCGTGCCCCAATTCTCGGCTGGTAGCCGGCGGCGTGGGGAGTTGTGCTTGGGCGGAAGCCTGCTCATCCAGCTTGTACCGCTTGGCGGTTCGGCCCGTTCCCGTATCCTGCGATTTCGACCTCTTTGGCGTTTCCAGCTGGGCGTTCGGCCGGGGCGGCGAGTTGGAGACCCGCTTTCGCTTTTGGCTTGATTCCCGCTCGTTCCTCCTCGGATCGGTCGTAATGGGATAGTACTGAGGTATGGTGCTATCATACGAGCGCAGCGTCGCAGTGGTCAACAGCGGAGCGGGAGCGGCGTTGCTAGGCCCAGCGTGAGAGATCGCTGACGGGGCTAATCGACCGGAAGGTCCAGCTTGCGGGTAGGATACCTCGGAGCCGTCGTATGCGAATTGCGGGCCGGGTTGATACTGTTTGCCGTGGATCGGTGGAGCGGCGACAAAGGGTCCGGGCTGGTAGAAGGGGATGCCGTGGGCGGTGTTATAAGGCGAGGCCTGAGAATCTGAGGCGGAAAGGTGAGAGTAGGTGGGAGATGGGCCAGGTATGTCCAAGCTGCAAATGTGAGTGATATGACTCGGGCGGGAAGAGCGGCCATGTCTCACCTCTCTCCACGTTCGTGACCCATGCTGAGGCGTGCACCAGATCCAGGTCCGCTCATCCAGTCTTGACTAGGCCCACGTATAGCTGGTGGCTCATGCATCAAGCCTCCAGACATCTCCTGTTGTTCGCCGAAGCCGTGACTGCCCTCGTCCTTGTCCAGGTTTCGGTTCTGATGGTCCTGGTCCTGTCTAGGTGCGGTGATATCGCTCGGTATCTCCTCTTGCTCTGCCAACTGCTCGTCTGGTTGGTCAAGGTCCGAACAGCCCGTGCCGGAGGAACTGACGATGTATCGTCGGTGGTAGCCTGGCGGAGGAGGGCGAGCCGAGTTGTAGATTTGGAAAGGGTAGATGCGTAGGGGATTGATGAATTGCGGGTCTGCACAGGTGTGATCAGCGAAATCATCGGGAATGTTGAGTTGGCATTCGAGTCGCTTGCTGAACATGACCCTCGTGGCCAGCACGGCGAGCAACTCGAGGAATATGGAGGAGAGCGAGGTGGTGATTGTGCGGTATGTCGGGCAGGATGAACGGGTGGTTGTCTCTCTTCTCGCTTTCATGGCCCGACGATAACGAGGGGCGTGGACGCAGCAGGACGGAAGATGGAGTTGATGGTGGATGTGGGTGTATGGAAGCTGGAACGAGGTCTGCGTGGTGAAGTGGAGGGGGCGGCAGCGGCGGCGCAGTGGCTCGTGGGCGAGACAAATTCTGCCATAGGAGATGCGGGGGAGGGAGAAGAGGGATATGCAGATGCGATTATCCTCGATCTGTATGAGACAGACAAGACATGCAGTGACGGGTCTCTGGTAGAGTCTTCTCGGAGACAGAGGGACATATGTCATGGCATGTCTGGCGAGGCTGGCCGGTCGGGTAGGGTCGGGCCAGAAGGACGGAGAGAAATGTGGAATGCTGACGGTGGAGGACGTACGCCAGTGACAGACAGGATTGGAATGCCCCATACAGAGGCACAGCAGATAAGGGCAGTGCGAGATGGGGAGAGGACGATGCGCTGGTCGAGAATGAAACGATGAGGGAGGACACAGAGGACGAGAAGCAATGAACAGGGGACAATAGAACCGGACGACAAGGATATGAGACTGTGACTCACTGTGTCTGACTCGCCTGATCCCCGAGTTTTCCACGGCGGTACAAGTACTCGAACGCCCGTTGAACAGCTTTTTTCCCGGTTGGACGATGGCGAGATCACGACCGCCCAAGGCGAGCAGGGACCGATGGCTAGCGAGGGCTGACGATGCGAGGGTAGCCGCTGGGATGGGCTTTTCCAGTCGAAGCGATGCCCGAGACTCTCTGCTGCTCGATTCCGGTAGCCGATGGAGTGGGTGGTCGGCGTCGAGCGATGCAGATGCACTGTGATGCGAAAGACGATGAGAAGTTGAGATGATTTGATAGATAGCTATGATGGTCCGTCTAAGCGGTAGGTAAGGTTAGAGCAGCTGGGATAGTCTGCTTTTCGGGGTTGCGGGAGGCAAGCTGTTGTAGCTAGGGGTTGAGCGAGGGTGCCGCACTGTTCGGTCGAGGTGGTGGTGCGGTGCTCTTTTCCCCGCGAGCAAGCAAGCAGTGAAGGTGGGAGTGAGTGATGCCGAGCAGGCAAGCCGTATCAACCTACTACCTTACTGCTCCAGGCTGGACCTGACGAACAAAAGGTAATGAGGTCTGGACAGCCTCCCCTTGCTATCGGATGATGGGGTGCGAGCAGGGCCAGCAGGGGCAACGGCAGAAGAACAGTGGGAAGGCGAATGATGGATTTAGGGTCGGTTCAGGGGAATTATTAGGGGCCGACGGTTGGTCATGGACCGGATCGCCGACGGAATCATCCAATTGAGACGGGGCAGGGGGGCAGACCCGGCTCGACGAACGTCACTCCTGGCGCACGGAATGCAGCGCTGGCCCGCGAGGCTGCACGTTGGCGGGCGCAAGGCGACGGGCGGGAGAGCGAGTGAGCGATAATGTGCGATGTGATAGGGAGAAGGGAGCGCAAAGTTGAGGTAAATCTAGGGAAAACGACGCCATAATGTACGTAAAGGCCCCGACTGGCTGCTGCTACTCCTGTTCGTCCGGAGTGTTCTATTCGCACTCCGGCAGATGACGATGGACGCACGAGGTCGAGGCGCTGGCTGCCTGTGCACGCAAAGTGGACGTAATGAGAGTGATGAATGGCGAATGGAACGAGGTGAGGACTGAATGTTCTGAGCCAAGCGTGCTTTGTCTGGTCATGTTCCCCACGCTTATCACTTTCCCGCCTCCTCTCGCTTCTTACAGGGCGGTACACTCATACCTGACTCGTTTGCATGCCGCTGCACACGTTGCACACGTTGCTGGGCCGCCTTGGGGTGTCCATCACTAGGTGCCGTCTGCGCCATCGCGCATCACTCGGCCTCACGGGCTTCCAGAGCTGCCGTGTGTATGTGTGTGTGTGTGTGTGTGTGTGTGTGTGTATCCATTGCACGCACCTCTCTCCGTCTAGTCCCATAAGAGCACTGCCGACTGAGTAACGAGATGCTCAGCCTTCTCACCGAGCGCCGTAGTCATCCCACTTCACACATGCAGCTCTCTGGCAACTCCCACATGCCCGGCGTTGCATAGGTGGACGGCTACCGCCATGACATGCCTCCCATCCAGCGGAGGTGAACAGAGGGTTTGACGCGCGGGCTGTCAAACTCAAGAGGCGTCACGTCGGCGCGTCAAGGCGTCTTTCTCCCGCGCCTTGACGTGATTTGCCTCATTGGGCAATAGCAGCCGGGCCGAGACGCGAACGGGTGTCAACGGGCGAGCGCATCCCGGCGGCCGCCGCCATCGCGCTGCTCCCCCCGCGACCAGCCAACACAGCCAGCATGCGACGTTGGCGGCTTGTCCGCCGGTCGTCGCTCAAAGCAGCAAGGTGTGCTAATGCGGACCTGACGGAGCAGCGTGGCATGGACGACTCGGTAATTGCGTTCTGGACACGCGGAACAGACTGTAGTACGACTTCTCGGTCGCCGGCTCATCCGTCCGTGGCATCTGCGCGAAAGCAGGTCAGTCGCCACAACGGCCCAATAACCGTCGGCTTGACTGAATCACATTGTGCGGGCCGTCCAGAGAGGTGCAGAACTGGCAGCAGAGGCATATGCATCAGTCAGCGGCAGATGCCATGAGATATAAAGCTGTGCTATGCTGGTATGACGGCGTGCAAGACGAGAATCTTTCCCCCTACATCCGGCTCGTTCCTCCTTTACGCCTTGTTCGCAAGATGCCTCCCAAATGTCCATCGAAATAGTCATCGCTGCCCAGCTCTTCAATAGCGGTGTGGCTGCGACTAGTCACGCCTCCTCCGGGCTGACTCGTCACCGGAACAGGTCGTTGAATCTCGGTAAGCTCGACGCCGATGTCGATTTCGTGTCCGCGCGCATCTGGACCGCCTCTAGAGGGCTCGAAGGCCCAGCTGAGCGTCGCAATGGGCCATCCAACAAAGTGGGCGTGCCGCCGTGAGATCGATTTCCGCCCATTCCATCCTCCTTTCCACGCGCATCCCACTCGGCGCCCTTCATGTGAGGCGTAACGTGCACCTCGGGCTCGAGAACAAGACCGAGGCTAGGCAGCGCCCTTGCGGGTCCTCGCGGCTCGTCATACTCGATCGGCCGGGTGATCGCCAGCGCAGCGAGCGACGGCGGCAGATGGCTTGGCTTTGAACGGTCCATGTATTCGTCGCGGGACTGTGGGCGAGTCGACTCGTCGTTGTCGTATGTGTGTCTCCTGCGCGGTCGCTTGTGTCCGTCGCTGTACCCATCCACCTCGTCGTAATTGTACTTGCCGTCCACGGGACGCGGTGGACAGTCGTCGCCATCCGCGGTTGGCGGTGGCGAGTAAGGTGCAGGCGAATGAGTCGTAGGCGTCCGGGATGAGGCAGGTGGCTTATCGTAGAGGGAGTTGCGTCTGTCAAGTCCGGTCTGACCCAGCGAGAATTGCCGACTGAGCCCGCCGGGATAAGACCCAACAGAAGGGAATGACGAAGAGGACGAAGCCGTGTTTGGGCGGAAGAAGGACTGCGGCGGTTCACCATGCCGGGATGGCGGTAAGTGGCGGTCTTCATATGCTCGTCTCGAAGGCGACGGTGAGCGCCTCGACGCATGAGCGATATGGCCTGAGGTCGGCCGACGTAAGTCTCGTTCTGCAATCAGCATGGCCCATGGCAACAAGTCCAGTCGGTGGCTCACCTCGGGCATGTTCAGATGCAACCATGGTTAGACCGCTAGAACTGTATCCCCGCGGCGCATATGAAGACGACGAGCTGCTCGAGCTGGCAGCCGCCCATTGAGACACCCTATCTGCTTCATCTCCAGCCGCGTTGGCGGCTTCGAGCGACAAACGGCGAGACCGTGGCGACTTCTGCAAGTCGGCGTAATCGGCCGGATCAGACCCGTGCGGGACGGCGTTCTGCTGAATTTGTTTGCGGAAAGTCTGTCGGCGATTCTGACCGTCAGCACCACTTTCACTCTCTTCGCAATCCTTCATCACAATAGGGAACGCACCTGGAACCAGACCTGCACCTGCCGCGGCGTGAGGCCCACCTCGGATGCAATGTCTTCGCGTTCTTGCGTTGTCGGGAATTTGGACTGAGATCAGCCACGGCACATCTTTTTGCACGGCGGGAATGTTTACCTTCTTCCACAGTGCGCCCAGCCGGTGCTGCTGCAAGTGCGTCATGAGCACTCTCGTACGTTTCGGTCTCTGCAGAGCCGGACCTTCGGCAGCTGGCTCGGACGCGGACTGGTCGCGTCCATCTAATTCGTCATCGTGGTCTGACCCGCCTAACGACGGCGACATCGATACACGCCGCATCTGCGGAGCGGAGAAGCCTGAGGAATGGTGCGAGGTTTGCGAGTGCGACCGACCCATTTCGTCCAGCAGCGCAGGGCGGTGAGACGACCGCGGCGGGACGGGGTAGTGATCTCCCCTCGAACCGGGCGGGGACAGCATGCGATGCGAGCGATACTCATTCACTGGACTATACCGACTCGCAGGAGGCGCGACATAGTGCGACCCTGCTGTATAGCCGCGCGAAGAGGGCGGTGACGGAGGGGGCTGCGATCGACCCGGCGGCGGAGGGATATGGGACGGTGCGGGCCGTTGAGGAGGGGGTACCGATGGGTTCCTCCCGCTCAGACTACTGAGAGGCGGGTGCGCTGCCCTCAGTTCGGGGTAGCTTCGTGCTGCATTTCCGCTGAACGCAAACTGCCGGTCATCCACTGGCGGCAGGTACGGCGCCAGCGGTGGCGGCGCAAGGTGCCGTTTCGGCGGGGCGGGCCGTTCTTGCTCTGGCGGAATCATGGATGACCGATACGACGACGAGGAAGACGAGGAGCGGTGTCGGTCTTCGGGTCGAGGATAAGGCGCGGACGGGTCATGTATGCGATGACGGGACG
Source organism: Papiliotrema flavescens NRRL Y-50378 (assembly GCA_000442785.1). Lineage (NCBI taxonomy): Eukaryota > Fungi > Basidiomycota > Tremellomycetes > Tremellales > Rhynchogastremaceae > Papiliotrema > Papiliotrema flavescens. The sequence goes on from CAUG01000321.1 coordinate 150,629, forward strand.
GTCCGGATGGGTAATTTCGCACACTCCCGTCTCTACTCGTCTGGTGGCTGCTCGAGCTCCGACTGGTTGCGTGAGATCCGGATGACGAGAGCGATTCGGGCGGTGTCGAGACGGATGCGGCAGTGTTTGGGCTGAACCTCGAAGTGGATCTAGATTCACCCATGGTATATTGCCTAGCGTCAACATCTGTCTCGTTTCATCCCCTTCAATCCATGATCGAATCATCAGCCCATCAACCATCAAACCATGACATGACCGCCGCGGGCCATCAGGCCCTGCAGGTCCGCGTGCGCGGTGCTCGCCTCCTTCAAGCACGACAATAGAGACCAAACATTTGACCCCGCATATGCGGCACGAACCCAATATGAAACTGAGAGGACACGTACCTGAACTACGGACGCATGTGACGACTGGATGCCACCGGCGCCTTCCTTTCTCCTGCTTTTCGGTCCGACGCGCGGAGGCTAACCTCGTATGTATCGCAAAGACCAAAACAACGACAATTGTAAAACGCCGAAGATGAACGGGAGTGTTGAATTCGTATGTCGTGCGGGTTGAGAGTAAGGTACAAACGAAGGGCGAGTCGTCCCGATGGGCGTGTGGTGGAATGGTACCTTGAATTGCGGTATCAGACTGATAAAGAAGCAAACGGCCAAGGTCCTGCTCCAGAACCGTGTCCGCCTGTAGGGTAATGTCGAGTAGGCGTAGCGTCGTATTCAAGGGGGATCCGCGAGTTATTTCGAAATAGGCTGTTGACGGCCGGTACAAAGCTGTCAGGGCTGTGCCAGCGAAACAAACGTCGCCGGGGCGAGCGGGCGGAGCAGCGCGCGAGACGAGCGAGAGAGCAAGACAGATCACGAGGCCCTAAAGCGGCGGCGGCACTGCTGATCTGCAGCGAGGGGTCGGGCCGCTCGGAGGGTAACCCGGGACGTGTAACACCCTGCCGCAATGAGAAATGATGGGTTTACCCAACCCAGAAGGTGCACCGAGACAGACGTTGTCTCGCGCGAGTACGCGCTGCCTGCGGGCAAAACAGGCGGCGACGGACGTGCAGGCGTAAAGTCCAAGGGGCAGCGAGGACCGAGGACCTGTATCGTCATTTCAGAACCTGAAAATCTTCTGTCCCTGATCCGGATCGTTTAGATCGGCGTTCCTCCCGTAGCAAGACTCTCGCAACTTGACTCTCCCATCATCCGCTTTCCCGGTGTACAACCTTCCACCACACCTTGCCATTTCCAGACGCAAACGTCTCCAGCAACCAAGCTGGAAAGGGCCGACCACAGGGCTGAGAGGCGCTTCGAGCGGAGATTATTTTTCGGCAGCTCCCTGCCGCCCCGGTCGTCGACGCCCCACGCACGGCTTGGGAAGCGGCTTGAGGTCCACCAGACCACCACGCTGACCCACATGCCGGCACGAAAGTCTAAAACAAGGGTAAACTTCCTGGACACGGGCGGTCAAGCCCGTGTTGGTAGTGACTCGAAATGTGCGGGCCATCCGCCGATGGGAGGAAGAGGAGTCAGGGTAAAAAGCCGCCACCACATAGGCTGTACCGCCATGCCCACCGATCCACCGACCGAATTCCGTTCCTGCGCCACATTTTAACTTTGTCTTCCCCCCTCTCCGCCTCGTTTGTCATCCGGCCCGCAGTCGGCATGCCCAAATCGTCGGAGCGACCCTGCCTCACGCCCCCGATCTGAGGTCACTTGTCCTCATCATGTGTCATCATGAGGCTTGGGGACGCATCGAACACCAGGGATCCTGCGCCAAGTAGTGTGCCTCCGCCCGGCCCGCCGAAACACTTCCGGCGTTTCATCAACAAGGAAGCTAGAACACCGCAAGAAGAGAGAAGGACAGCCAGGCACCGAGGCTCACTCACCTGGACGTACGTGATACTCGATGTGTCGGGTGCAATGAACGGGTGCACGTACTCGTCGAGGCGGATGATGGACGAGTTTGACACTATCGTCGAACGCGGGACAGAATTAGAAAGAGACGGGAGCGGGTCGTAACCGGGAACCCCGAGTTTGCTCGTGGGTCGAGACCGAGGGTGAAGCGAGAGTCGTAGGTGGATACACTTTGGAGTGCTGCGCAATTTGATGCAGCTGGCCTGACTGCCAAGAGGACGCTCTTTTACCGGCGCTCCGTTGCCTGCCTTGAATGGGCTAGGAGCAGATGTAGATCCAATTTGCTGGAAAGGCTCCTCTGCCGTCAAACGCGCGTAACTCGGCTGGATGGCGTTACGAGATGGCGGTGACGTGAAGGATTCCAGGAAACTGAGGCTGAGGACCCGCGGCGCCGTAAGCTTCTTTGGCCTATATGAGGCAATCTTGACGCGATCAAGATGCACCGGCCAAACGCGATTCACGTGCTCTCGGCGACTGCAGTATCGTCAGCGCTGGTGCCAGTAGACAAGATGCACCGGGAGGAGGGAAGACGGGGAGAATTCTGGGTTCTTCATGCAAGATGGGCCAAGAAGGAATCAGGGTCAAGAGTCGTAGTCGTAGGGATCTGAGGGCACGGGCACAGTACAGGGAATGGCGGTCACGACCGCCAGATCGCCCCCGGTAACGCAGGAGGCGTGATCCATGCCGACAGAACTTCCAGTCCCGCGGATAACCACCGCTCTCATGCAGAAGCGCGGGGGCTCACCAGGCTGTGGTCCGGCACTGCTCGCCTCGTCGATCGTCAATCTTTGATCGCCCCGGCGTTTGAAGCTGCTCGATGAATGATCTCGCCGTGTGCCGCGGCCAAAAAGGTCGGAACGGCGGCTACGAGCGGTCACGGCGTGCGTGCGAAATTCGCGTTGGAAGGTTTCCTAAATGATTTCAGCCACCGAATGCCCATGTGATGACTCAGACATGCTTACCAAAGCGCTCACAAACACGCTAAAAAAGGCAACTGTTTCCCAGGCCTGCAATCTTGGGTCCGAGGCGAATGGAGTGTCAATAGCGAGCGAGACGCGGGCGTGTACCGTTGAGCGCCAGCGCCTCCGCGTGTTGATGGTATCGCGCCGATCAGAGAACACGGCGGATATTGTCCGAGGACGTCCCACTGCGAGATCCTCCTCGAGTACGCCAGTCGGTCTCCCTGGTATTCTGGATACGACTGGACGTCACTTGCAATCCAGTCTCCGCCCGATGCGCCCGGCTGGATGGCTGATGGGCGTACCTGATGGTTTGTTTCGGGGTCGGCACTGGCGATTGCGTGCAGCTCAAGGTGAAATCGGATATGGATGGCTGAGGCGCGAGCGGGAACAGATAGCGACCCCGTCAAGCGCGCACGCTGGGTGGGATGGATGTTAATGGAACGGCTCCGGTAGTCTGGAATCAGCCCTTCCGTTCCGTCCATTATAACCTGCATGATTGTCGAGACCGCCTCGGCCCGCAGGAAATGCGCCGCAGCGCAGAGTGGGGAACGGAGTGGGGTGAAGCAATAGTCTCCGCTGATCAGGCTGTAACAAAGGTGGGTCCGCTGCATCTGCGACGCGTCGAGCACAATGCAACGCTCTAGGTCAGGGTGTGCGCGCGTGGGAGGGTCCCTCGAATGCCAAGAGGCTCGGAGTTGGGCCAAACGGGGCGTCGGAAACGTGCAGAGGCTGGGCCGGCAATGACGAAGAGGGCAGGGAAAGGAGGACGGAGCGAGTTCGTGAAAGGAGATGCAGGGCACTTACTGATGGAGACGAGGGTACAGCTGACGATCTTGCTCCACCTTCGACGGGAGTTGCGACCTGGGGGGCCAATGTAGGCAGAGTGGGTGATTGAATGGAAGGATGTGGCTCGTCGGCGCCGAACTTGCGTGGATGGTACTGGGCTGGAATCGTACGCGTGGTAGCCGAGGGACCTGCCGAGTGAACGTCGCCCAGCGCGGCTGTACGTTACAAACACTGAGAATGGCTGGACGAGAGCTCACTCCGCGGATACGACTCCAGAGCAAGTGCAGGAAGCTGACCTCGAAGGCGCTGAAGGCTCAAAGTGCCTCGTTCCCCCGTACGCCTGCCAGTTCCTTTCGTATTGGTCAGGCGAGTCCCTCCTTTCGCACCCTGATCGGTCAATGACGCTCTACCGCTGGTAGCTGGCGAGATGGCGGGCACTACAGCTGAAGCCGGGTCGAGAGAATACTCTGGTAAAACAGAACACTGCAAAGGCCAAGAGAGAGCAGCTTGGCGGCGCGAAATGATCAACGCGATGCACCTAGATTCTGGATCAGGTCCGCGCTAATTGCTCATTAGCCAGGAGAGGGCGGTACGGCTCCCTGGATACACTGATCGTCCCCGGGGCGTTGCACACACGCAAGCACTCTATCACACAGACCTCGGAAGCTCAAAGCTACCGCATGATCAATTGGTATGATGACGGCAACCGGACGCTGGTCGCAGCCGGCGGTAAACCGGCTCAGAGTGTTCCGGGCCCAGTGGTCACTTGGCCGGAAGGGTCAGTGTGTGAGACGGGCGAGCCAAATGTCGCGCAGTACCGCATGAGCAGTGCGAGTTGCGAGGCTGTTCATGTTCCTTCCGTGCGTGACCCTCGGTTTCGAGGCCCAGATGACGCACGAAGCAGCTCAGCAACCGGCTGATGGGTCAGGAACGTTCTCGCTTTCGTGCAAGGAACCACAAAGGATGTCACTCGAACGATCCGACGCCATCGGGTCCCCTGATCAAAGGGGTTGGTACCACGAGCCCGGTTGCCCGTGCTGATCCGTTCACTCCCGCAACGGCGTCCTTCCACCCTGACCCATAAGACGAGATCGGTCGGTTCCACGCTGGTTTCGGCGTAACATTACAACGATGCATGCCGTCGACTTTTCGCTAGTGGCAGCTAGCCGAGCGCGCTCGATTCCCGTATATAGCATACACCCCAATCCGCTTCGTTCTGCGCCCACCCCTGCGATTCCAAAAATGACTCCACCTCACACATCTTGTGCTCGACAAAGCCGGATTGCTGGCACGCAATGTGCTCGATCGGGATGATCACATCGCTGGAATCAGCGTCGTCTCGCGATCACACTGTGGCATGACCCACTTGACCAAGATCCGAATGTAATTCTTCCGCCCATCTCCGCCACCATCAGGGTTTTCGGGGTCGGGCTCCCAGTCGCCAAGATGGCAGCCTATCCGCTCGAAGGTCATCCGTGCGCCAAATGGGACGATTTCGGATATGACGAACGTCCGCTTGTCAGGCAGCGAGTCGGTAGACAGCGGACGTTGTTGCTTGAGCAGACCCATGGCCGTGATGACCTCGATCATTTCGTTGTCGTGCCCGTAGTCCTTTCCGTTAGACTCCACACGTGCCTGTCTAGTCGTCGGCCTGCCAGTACGTACCAAGTAGAAGCGGCGTCCACCTTGAGGGAACGTCGTCTCGTCAAAGTCGAGGGTCCGGTTGATATTGGCCGCGTCCGCCGGTGCCGAATCCGTCAAACGAGCGACCAGCTCGTTCACCCACCCAGCCTGCTCGTGAGCTTTGTCAACAGTCATCGAAGCAGCTTACACCCATCGTCGCGCCGTATGGCTGTCATCAGCTTGAGACTCTCAGATGAAGATGTGCTGCTCACACTACCCTCTCCCACATCATAGAATCGCTTTGTATCCCGGTAATGTCCGATGACTGCCCACTCGTCCCGGTCGAATATTCCACACCATCGAGACCAGGCCTCCCAGTCTTCTCCGCCGGCCTGAGAATCGAATGCGCACATGTCGGCTAAACAGATCAGGTCATCCAGCTCCAATGCCGGTCCAGGGGCGAGCAGCCTGTTGAGCCGTTCGCGAGCGGGTGCGAGCATGTTCAGTATGCCCGACAGATCTTTCTCTGGTCTGCGATGAGCAATTGACCTGACCGCAGCAGAGCGACGACGTACTGGTCGTTGAAGGCTGGACAGTTGTGCACGGACAACGTGTTGTTCGACGTCTTCTCGTCAGCCACCTGTAATAAAGGAACGAGGCGCTGTGTACTCACGTCATCCTCCGGGATCGTCAAGTTGACTGCAGGCAGCGCGGCCAATGGCTTGAGCTTGAAAGGCTGATCCGAGAATCCCTGGGATCAGTCGTATCTCCGTCCTCAAGCAGCTCAGCGTACCTCGAGCCAGTATCCCGCCGACTCCTCCACGCGGTCAATCTGGCCGGCTCGCGAGAATACACCTTGACTCGAGCGTAGGAAGGTATGATAGAGCGCCTGCATCTCTTTGCCAGATCGCCAGGCTCTGCCGCTCAGCTCCTCTTCTCGCTCACATCATCGCTCGAAGCTCACGCCTTTCTCCCCTGGTTGAGCAGACCGTCAAGCTTCCACCCAGTCATCTCGAGATCCGCCTTCGCCAAGAAAGCCAGCTCCGCATGGCGCCGGGGGACAGTGATCCGCCTATCCTTGATCTTCTTCAGCGCGCGCTTCATGCTCTCGCCCGCACTCGTCGTGGGATATCTCGCCGCATGGCGGTGCAGCTGAAGTCAATGACTTTCTCACTTCCATTCGTGCACCGTCACGCAACGCAAGACTCACCAGCGTCACCTGGTTGATCTCGCATCCGCGAGGCAGACCACGTTTCCCTCCTCCGGACCCACCACTTCTCCAGGGCGCATACGCCCCGCTATTCTCCCACCATACAGTGTCCATCCTCTCCCCCTCTCCCAGCACATTGCACAGCGCCTGGAAGTAACAATTGCCAGCGGAAGAGACGTCCCACGCGAGAAAGCCTACGAAAGCGAGCAGGCCCAGCGCGATCAAGCCCGGAACGAACTGGATCTGCGGGGACCGGCGGCGCGTCCGGCGGCGGATGAACGACGAAGTTGAGGGATTAGGTGGTCTGGAGCGGGAAGCGTACGCGTGTGGCGATGTCGAGCGGGATTGGCGCGAGGCAGGCGAAGTATGCGATGAGGAACCAGAAGAAGGCTGGTGATGCCTTGATGAGTGATGTGCCGCAAGAAGCGGCGTGCGCGAGTTTGGAGCTGGTACGGCCGCCATGATGTCCCTGGATATATATATTATAGCATGTCAAGTTGTACGGCGGATGGCTGAGTTCTGGTCGAGACGAGCCTGAGGTGAGTAAAGTCGGACGTGAATGAAAGGATGTTTCGGAGTCGAGTGTCTCTTCGTTTCAGCGCCAGTCATGACGCCATGCCGGACTGTAGCGCACGTGGGTGTCCAAGGTGACCTTCATGCATGGGTTGATCACCTCCAACAGATCTGTGAAGGTATGCATACAGGTACAGAGGTATGAAAATATGCGTGATATGCGGTACAACGTTTGCTCACACCCCACCATGCGTTCTTTTCACCGGCCCCCCTCAAGCCGCCACACCTTGACCACCCCACTCCTATCCGCGCTGATTACACAGCTCGAGAACGGCGTCTCGACGGTGCCCAGACAAGCAATCACATCGTAATGCGGACGGAGAGGCTGTCTGGCCGTTCCGACGCCAGCGTGGCGTCCATCAGAGGACTGTCTCTGTGGTGACGGGACAGTGTACGTCAACAGCGGCGCGGTCGCGCTGGTCTGCCTGCGTTGTCAGCTTGAACCCTCTGCATAAGCCATGAACGCACCTGAAGTGCACGTCCTTCTCTTTGGGTGATCCACAGATGACAAAGCCCTCGCTGGCCTTGACGAGGTCCCAATACCTCACCACCCGATCCTCTCCGGCGGTGATCATCCACCCCGGATTCGCTTTGGCGACCTTGCCCTCCGGCACGGACATGAGCACACCTCCAGCGTCTTCATCGCGGTTCACCAGCGAGGCAAAACTGGATCCAACGACAAGCGAGATGACCGATGGGGTAGCATTCAGCGAATCGTCCTCGGAGGCGCCCATAGAATCTTGCTCGCGCAGTAGCTCTTCCAGGTATTCCCGCTTCGACAAAGGCGGCTGCGGTGCAGTCGGCAACGGAACATCCTTCGAGGTCGGTCTCGTTGCTCGCACCTCGTAGACCTCGACCAGCTTGCCATCCTCAATGTCGTATACCTCCACGATCGGCCCTTCCTCCTTTCGCTTCGTCGAGACCATGATCCACCGGCCGAAACCTTTCGACGGGTGTATTTGTATGTCCGTAATGGACCCTCGGGCCCGCCATGACAATAAGAGCAGACCAAACCGAAGATCCCATAGCGAAAGTGTCCCTGCGTCCGTGCCGATAACGAGCCAGTGCGTCGAGGGGCACGTTGCCGTGACCACACCAAGTTCAAGCGGATGTTGGAACCGAGTTGAAATCTCCATGGTCCGAATATCAAGTCGCGCGATAACAGACTTGTTGGTGACTACCAGAAGCGAAGACTCTGTCGTAAGCGCGTTTGCTCCTGGATCCATGGGCATTGCAGCTCACCTTGTAAATGCGAGACGGAAACCACATGGCCTATTGTCCGCTCCGCCGCCCAAGTGCGGATGCACTCGATACGCGAGTATTTTGCACTGCTCCCTCCACTCACATGCACTCGCACCACATGTAATTGCCCATCCTCCGCCGCCACCGCCAGACAGTGTGTGTTCTCGATGCGACACACCGACGTGATTGGCGCATCCATGCGATATAACAACCTCGCTTTAGCCGATACGCTTCGCTCCAAGCGCGCCGTATCCCAGATGAGGATCTGCGAATCCTCCGAGGCTGTCGCGAAGAAGAGCTGATCAGGTGATGGTACGATAGCCACGACAGGAGCGGTATGTTGTGTGAGGTGCGCAATCATTGTGACATTCTGCGGGCTGGATGACTTGGGTCGAGGCGGGCGTTTCTTGTGACTCGCCGTGACGCGCGGGCCAAAGTCGAGCAAAGGCTCCCTGTAATTGTCCAGGTCCACCTGTTCGAGGAAAGCTCTGACGCCCGGATCCTGACCTTCATACGAGGAGCTATATGGCGCAGCTTTTGGAGTCAACTGTCCACCCACTGGCCCGATAGTCGGCGTCGACCGGCCAGAGGCCACTTCATCGTGGATTGACGTCGTCCCGAGGGCATTCGCATGCGAGGCGGCCACAGCCGGTGCGGCCTTTGCATCGAGCTTCTTCTTGCCTCTCGCGACGGACGCGAGATCGATGCTCGAAGAGATGCCCGATTCGGATTGACTGGCAGCTTCGTGATGCACGGCCGTTTCTGACGTACTACGATCGGATTGCGGCGTGGGGGGTTCCAGCGACGCCAGCCGCTTCCGAATCTCGTCCAGAGGGTTATCGACCGCACCTCTGGCGCTTCGGCTGGCGAATGACGTCCGACGGCTGGTCGCTTCGGCAAGATGAGGACGCAGGCGCCGCAAGTCCGCTTTGGCGTCCACGCCGACGGTCCTCGGGCTGATGAATACAGTCTGCGGGGTGACACCGAGGTCGGTAAGGGAGACAGGCTTGCCGGAAGTAAGATCTGCTTCGGCGGACTGTTCCTGGTCGGTCACGCTGCGCCTGCCGATCAGCCGTACCTAGCCTTGGAGACGGGAGACTCACGCTCTAACAGCTTGCGCTTGCTTGAGAATGAACTCCTTCATCGCGACGATCTTCTTCTCGTCCTTCGCCGAGATGCCCTTATCTTTCAACTGATGGCGGTTGTCCACGTGATCAGCAGGCGAAGAAGCCGATTTGGTCAGGCTCGATTTGGCGCTGGCGGCATTTGAGGCGATCTTCCAGAATCCAGGCGGCGAGTTTTGGAGCGCAGCAGACTTGGCTGCGACAAGGGTGGCTCGGGACAGCTGTGGTCAGCGGGATGCTCGCTACTCAGGCACGGCCGACCCACCGGCGAGATGATTGCCACCATGATGCTTTCTTCGTCCATTTCCAGGATGTCAGAATGCAGAAGCGTCCTTAAGCTGGGGTACAGGATACACCAAACATCCGCCTGAGACAAATTACGAGCAGCGGCCGCGATGAAACCAGCCGTTCCTTGCATCAGTCTTTGATCGCCCGTTCGCAACGATCACTCACCTTGGCGGATCCACGCATTAGGGTGACACAGGAAGCCTCGGACTATGAAGAAGACGTCCCAGAGCCGCATGCGGGGTAGTAGCCCTAAAGAGGCCAAACTGGTAAGGGAGGAAATCACCCGCGCGACAACGGCCTCCTCGGCATCTGCGTGTGAGCTCAAGCTAGCCATGGACACGTGGGCTGACCTGCTAGCGCTTGAAGCATGAGTGGCAGCACGTATTCCTCTATTGCTCTGATGCCGATAAAAGCTCCGACTCCCACAATGCCGTCGAAGAACGCCAAGCGGAGCATCCAGTCCCGGTCGTTCAGGTAAGTCATTATATGACTCAACACCGTCTCCGATGACTTCTGTCTGCCGAAGAAGAGGGACAGATCCGCGATCGAGCTCAACATGGACCGCTTGACGGCAGGCGACGAATCGACGAGCAGCGTTGTAGCTTGCTCTTCCACGACACCCTGGATCTCCGCCAACATCGCGTCGTAGTCGGGCTGAGATCAGCGAAGTACGCCGGAAACAGTGACGGCGCCACTCACCTCGATCACGCCGGACACTTCCATCTCTGGCTTGTCCGTCTTCGCCGCTTGACTCATTTCCAACGTGCTTACAGCGACATCTGCCAGTCTCACAAGTCCAGTGGCATACGTGGCGCGCACAAAGACGTCGGGGTCCGTCGCTAGATGGCGCATTTGCGGGAGAAGGTATTCGGGTATGTATGTTGCGTTCTGAGCTGAGATTGTTTGTACCGACTCGACCACTATGATGAGAGTACGGCACGCTTCGGCGCGGACGATGGCGACGTCGTCGGATAAAAGTTCGACAACGTAAGGGACGATACGGTCGACCTTGTCCTCGTCGTGCAGATGGGGCAGCAAGTTCAGGAAGAGCTTGAGGCCATGTAGGCGAGACGAGGGCCAAAGGCAGTTCCGAATGGACGAGGTGACGAGATTGAGCAGGAGTAGAGCGGGTCCCCCTATCGTTAAGAGCCGCCTCGCGGAATGCTGAGTGCTAGCGTTCAAGACTGCTCACCTGGATCCACGGGTTCACCCGGTCCATTCCCCTCCAGGTGGATCTGGATCGACTCCCACTCCTCCAACATCCGATCCACTTTCGTCCCAGGCTGGGGCGCGCTCCGCTGTAAGAAGAACGCCTCGGACGTCTCCGGTAGCTCGTTAAGTGAGGTTGTGTAGTCTTTGAGAAAAGTGTAGAAGTATTCCGGGAAGATGGTTCCTCGATATGTCGACAGGATGTGGTCAAATTTGGGTCGTTCATCCGGGTTGCGTGACAGCATCTGACTGATCATATTCTTCTCGTCAGCTAGGTCCCGCCCGCGATAATATTCAGCCCACCTTGACGTGCTCATCCTCGATATTATCGAGTATCCCGTCCAGACCAACCGACCCTTCCCTGTACGCAAAGAGCTCGCTCAAGTTGAACACCGTCCGGCCATCCGTCCACATCTCCGCCAGCACGCAGCCTGCGCTGAAAACATCCATCTCTTCCAGCACTTTGCCATCTCGCTTCATGGTTGGGTCGCTTTCGCCGGCGGTGGCGGTGGTGGTGGGTGTCGTCGTCGTCGTCGTCGTCGTCGTTGATGCCCGGCGGTCTTGCGCGTGCTTGGAGTCTGCGGTGTAGAATCGCTCCGGCGCGAGGTAGCACGTTCGTCTGCCCGAGGTGTCAAAGTAGAAGGAGAAATCGGAAGGGTCATCGAGAGGCAGATAGGTCGGCTTGAACGCGGACGAGAAGTCTGTGAGGAGGAGAGTGAGGTCGGACGTGATGAGGATGTTTTCGGATTTGACATCGCCATGAGCCACCTGACGTGAGCTTGGATCCATCCGGTGGGCATCACAGCTCACCTTGCGAGAGCGAGCGTCTCTCAATGCTGTCAAAAGCTGGAACGCGATCCACCGCTTCTCGACATTGGCCAGGTACGGCTGGGTGCTGTCGTCAGCGGAGTCCAGAGTCGGGGGGACATCAGCTCACCTGACTCGATCATACAGGTTCGAGCCCAGCCATTGTCGGATGAGGTATCCCGCCTTCTCAGTCTCCACAAACGCCTGATACGTGTTCACGCCCGCCAGGTCCGCCAATGAGTCCCGCTCGGCTACCCATCAGCTTTACCGCAACATCAAGCCCGTCGGTCCGCCTGCTCACTCTTCAGCCGGCGCTGTATGACCCGCAGGGACATATTCGCATCGGGCTTGATAAATATCTTGAGCACGAGCGGGCCATACGCATGGCGGGCAAGAATCGTCTTGAGGAAACGGGACGACGACAGGCTGCGACGTCAGCGCGGTACTCCACATTGCTCAGCATCACCAGCGACCCACCTCTTGTCGTACGAGATGTCGTTGCCCAGCTCGGCGACGTACGAGTCCAGGGCCGTCGATGCCCTGGCCATGGATGAGATGTTGCCCATTGTAGCTGCCGTGTGCTGTGCTACCTATCTGGATTCATGGTCAATGTGAAACGTCGGATTCGTCACCAGGCGGCGTCTTGAAACCAACCGGCTGTCAAACGCGAGCCCAGTACCGGCAACCCCACCCGACGCACGCAATGTGGCCGTGGATAACACTTGCTGCAGTGCCCAGGCATCGTGGCCTCCACCACTGCTCAAGAGCTACTGCTAGGTCTTGGTCGGCGAACGTACGGTCAGTCGTGTCACGAGCATGGAACGACAACTCGAGTCACAGTGCATAGGGCACACAGCCACTGTGGCCCAAAATGCCTCAAAGTCACCAGGTCTATCAAGCTCCGAGCCCGGTGTCTGCTTGAACATGATCGTTATGGCTGTCCATCGCATCGTAATCGTCGAACGATCCTATACTAAATCATCGCAAGCTGACCATGCGCCGGGTCCACCACATTCCGCAGCGTGTCAAGCAAAACCTCCGCGCCCTTCTGGATGCCCCAATACGAGACCTGTCTAATCCGCTTCGAGTTGGCCGTCTCCGACGAGACGTGGAAAGCGAGCGCATCGTAGATCTGGTCCGAAATGGAAGTCATCAATCCAGCTGGGAGTCAGCCACTATCATCCTGCAAGCTCGCAAATCAAACTCACTTTCAAAGAGCTGTAGGAAGGAAGAAGAAGACAGGTCAGCTGGATATTCTGGCGCGGTCACTGCACTTACGGTCCAAGATCCATCAAAATCCGTCTGCGCATCAGCTCAAGCTTGTCGCTTCGCATAAAGCACTCACCAGGTCCGAAGCCACCTGACAGTGGATAGGCACCAACGTCCTGTTCGCGCTAAGCGTCAGTCAAGTCAGACACATCCCAGTCACTCGTTGCGCACTTGATAAACGCCACGATGGGGCGGATGAACGCATTGTTCGTCACGCTCAAATCAGTCGTGTATATCGGCACTGCCGCCTTGAGGTCTCTGAATCGCAGATCGATGTCGATGATCACCTGCCTCCTCTCCTGCATCTCTTCCTCGCTCAGGCCCGACTCCGGGTGCGGCGCTCGCAGCGGCGGTCTGGCTAGTCGCGCTTGACCCGGGATGACCCCTCGAGCTTTGTCCAGGGTGTCCGCAATGTCTGCAGCAGTGACACCGCTATCGGGGTGGGCACCGTGGTGTGTAATAGTCGCGACGTTGCGTCCGATCTCCTCAAATATTGCTTTGATGTCGACCTGGTCGTCCGGGTGGTGCGGGAACTTGATGTCCAGCACGGCGTCGAGCTTGCCCGAGGTGATCCATGAGATGGGTCCCGTGTGGCCTGTGGCGTATTGCGCGTGCTCGATAGGGAGGCCGTCAATGCGGAAGCGGGCCTGAGAGTCAGCTGAATGCTCCACCAAGCGCGGTTCAACGCACCATCCGTTTGATCATCCCGCCTTCATCAGAGCCCGCCTTGCCCAGCTTCTGAGGCATGTGCAAGCTGAAGAGGCAGTTGTCGAATTGCCCGGTGATCCCCTCGGCGCTCATTAAATCGTAAAAGAGCCATCGCTTCCGGAACGGGCCGATCGAAGCGTTGAAAACCGACACATTGTACGGCCGCTGCCCGCCGGGCTGATACACCGTGATGAGCGCATCCTCAATCTGCATCGACTCGAGCTCAAAGTCGCCCGTCTGCGTGGGATGCCGGAAATCCGCCGGCAACAGTGGCTTGCTCATGTCCCACCAGACCGAGCGTCGGTCTGCCATTAGCAGACACCTCGTGGGTCCACAGCACGCGAGACTCACCGACAACGCCCCTGACCCCCTTGACCTTGGCGTCCTTGACCAGCCCCTTACCATCGAGCCAGCGCATGAAGCTCAGCGTGACTTCCACTTCGTCAAGGTTCACGTCGAACATTGTGTAGTTGTCGCTGTCCGAGGCGGGAGGGGCGTAGTACGTGTCAGGTGAGAGAGACGAAGACAGGAATGGGATGGGCGCAGGCGGTGTAGCGGTCGCCGTCTTCTTCTTGACCACCTGCTTCGTCGACGGGTCACCGTTGCTCGCATCGCTCGATCTACGGGAGACGTAGACGTTCCTGAAACATATCGTTGAAGCACCCCACTTTGGCACAATGGCCGACTCAAAGCTAGCCATGAGTACCACTCCAGCATCAAGTTCACAGTCCCGGCGCATGCGCAAAGCGCCCCCGACGACGACTCACACGACGTTCACCCCCGTCTCCGAGGTGAGGTAATCCGAGATATACCTCGCCACGTACTCCTGCAGCGAGAGCGAGTTGAGCGTAGCAAACACGGCCGACACGAACGTCGTCGTCCCAATCAAGATCCAAAGCGCTGTGCGTGAGCGTCAGTCTGCCTCGGATGGTACTCTTCGACTCACTGTTGCCGAGCACAAACCAGCTTGCGAACGCGCTGAAGTCATCCGTGTTGAAGCGCCTCCACCCGCGGATGAAGAACCACTTCATGCGTATACGGAAACGCTCCCACTTTGAGCTCGCGGCTGCTAGCAGCTCCTCCTTCGTAGGGCGATGGGGCGAGTTGGACGTGAGGGTGTGCGTGCGATGTATCAGGCGCTGGATGAACGGCGTGTAGTCCTGCGCATGGCCGCGGTGGGCTGTCGACGGCGGTGAAGGTGCTTGCGAAGCTGGCGGAGGGCAATTCGGGCAAGGCTTGCCGTCCGCATCGCGGCCTGCGGGGGAAGTCGAGTTGTGTCGCCTAGAACGGTACAGCGCAGAGCGGATAGGCGACGGCGACGGTGATGGAAGTGGTGAGGACGTCCATGACGACGAAGCTGGAGAGCGGGGCGAGGGAGGGCAAGCGTACGAGTGCGCCTGGCGCGTGAAGAAGGCGTGGAGAGCAAGGTAGCGGTCCGTACTCGGCGTACGCTGGCAGAGCTTGGAAGACGACGCTCGCCCGAGGCCGGCGGATGCTGTGGCCGCGGTCGATCGCCCGATGGCGAATGATCGTGCGCCCTGCATTCGAGAGGTATGGGGCTAAAAGAGCCGTAGAGGGGATGATGAAGGACAATCAACTCGATGACTGCTCTATCTTGGATCCCTCTCCTGTGCCTGTTGAAGACTGGTAGAGTATAATGAGCGATGTGGTGGATGACCTGTCAACAGACGATGACGATCTGCAGCCAGAAGAAATCTGCCGCTACTGGTGCGGCGCTGATCGTCTTCGGCAAACTCAAACCCGGGCCCAATCTCTCACTCATCATTTGATCCCGTCTGCGCGCAGCAATGCTCAGGCTCAAGCCATGCCACCTGCACCTCGATCAGTGGTCGACTTAAGACTTCGCAGCAGACAACGTTGGCACTGTGTACATTTTGCATCGGGCAAGCAGACCTCTCCGGCGCGCAATCATGCGACCCAAGAAAGGACCCCTCCGGCCCCCAGGACATGAACAGCTCCCTCCATTCTCGTGTATGCGCACCAACTACATCCTCATGATTCCTACAGCCCTCCTACAGCCCCGGTAACATCGTACAAGTCGTAGCGCAGCGTACCGTACAAACATATTCGCACAGCAGTCGGACCCTAGCGAGGAATTGAACAAGGCGGTGTTACAATTGTGACGGTGAGAGGTGGGGTTCTTTCTAGCCGTGTATGGTCGGAATCGGCGAGCGGCATGCGGCGTATGATATGTGTGCATCGTAGTCGTGGAGACCGTGTTTGGGTTTTGATATTGGCGAATGGTACTGGTGGTGGTTCTGATGTGTGTGTGGTGCTGATTTTGTTGTTGTTGCGTGTGTGGATATACTTTTACACTGTGTACCTTCTGTCGATCGGTTGTCGTCGCAATACCGATTCCGATCAGAGCCGAGATTCCTCTTCAGAGGCTTCAATCCGCCTAGCGCCTCGGCGCCCGTCCGCGTGATTCGCTCCTATCTCCTAGACCCCTCATTCCGCCCTCGCTGAGCCGACGGACCGCCGCAGGCTTCGCGCCCGTCCCGCTGTCCCGACGCTCCGGGGTGTCTCGGGCAAGAACCTTGCCGCGGCGGCTACGGCCTCGTCGATCATCAACGTCCGGCTCCGGGCCATCCTCGTCGCTCCCATCGGCATCGTAAGACGTCTTGCGAATATGCCTTCGACCTTCGCGCGGTTGTTCATCCGATCTCGATCTCGAACGGGAGCGGGGTGCTCGACCTCTCGAGTCCCGGCGACCTCGCTCACGCTCGCGCGACCGAGACCGGGCTGCCGCACGTGATCGCGAACGAGAGACAGACACCTCCATGCGCGCCAGCTGCTCCCGGAGCTGTTTGTCCCGTAGCCGGTCCGCCTGCGCTGCGACCATATCCTCGTGATGTGGTATTGCAATGTCCAGCGGGAGGCTGCGAACCATATCCTGCGCCGAAGTATCGATCTCCATGTCCTCCTCGACTCGGGGTGCTGGGAGAGGCGATGACCGCGAAGCGTCTTCCAGCGCAGGTTCCTCCAAGATGGGCGCTGGTGTGGCGACGCCCGAAACAACTTTGCCCGAGGCGCGAGGCGGGGCGTGGGCAGCAAGGACCGAAGAGATCGAGAACGGCGCGAAGGATCGGATATATGTCGTCATGTTCCATATGGCCGTGGCGGTCGTAGTGATGGGGCGAAGGGGAAGCGGGGTCTGCTTGACCGTTGATGGCTTCATGAGCTTCGGCGGCTGAGGCCTGCGAACAAACGAGGCCGTCGAGAGCGCGTCATCCGTGACAATCTCGACGTGATCCATGGTGCCGTTCACTGACGGGTCGATCGCTTCCGAGAAGGACACGGTAGAGAGCGTCGGAGTCGCGCCGCCGAAGTAGAAGGGCGGGGCGTCCGAATCGTTCGGGTTGGTATGCTGGCTGGACACGCCGCCTACTCTGGTAATGACATCGATAGGAGCCACCGCCGGTGGGGAGGGGTCTGCCGATAGATTGGCCCACGCCGAGTCGGGGAGAAGTTGTGGCGGATGAGGCGAGATGGAGCTCGTCAGGGCTTTGACAATAGGGCCGAGGCCGCCGATCCCCAGTCCAGCCAGCGCCGAGGTGAGGCCGCCTTTCGGGGTAGTACCGGCCTGATGGTCTTCTGGGCTGGCGTTGTCGTTGATTGAAGTGGAAGCCTTGAGCCCGCCGTCACGTCTAGTTCGCGACCTGCCACGCTCCTCCTCCGCCTCTTGCTCGCCGTCAGGGCGAAAGCCGACAGCTCGCGCCCATGAGAGGATATCCTCACGACTTCGTGATGAGGCGGATGACGCCACCAGCGCCGCCACAGGTGACTGCGAACCAGCGCGAGCAAAGTCGATCCGAGCAATGGATGGCGTCTGGCGCGCTGACATCTCCAAGCCGCGGGACTTAGAAGTGGTTGAGCGGCGGGAGAGCGGGACAGATGTGGGGACAGTCGAAGAAGCCGCGGTAACGGTGGACATGGGCGGGATGGAGAGCAGCTTCATTGGCGAAGGACCCGCCTCGTCCTCCGACTCGGACGTCGAGCAGAAGACCGACTCTGGATCAAGAGGCGTATTGGCACCACCGGTCGACTTGGACACCCTCATAAAAGCCGACTGCCGCCGCTGGCCTCCGGGAGCGCGAAGAGTTCCGTTCGGACCTTCTTTGATCGGAGGCGTTGTTGGTGTTGTCGCCAACGACATGCCCATGGCTTTGCGGGTGAACGGCATCATCACCGCTTGGCTCAGTCGAGCTTCCCGCTTCTGCGCGATGCTAAGCGGCTGCGAAGGCGGCTCGGCCTGCACTGCGGGAAAAGAGAACGCCCGACGGTCTCGAGGTTGGGGTTGACTGTATTGCGTATGGGTGCTCCTGCCCTGACCGGAGGTCGTCGCTGGGTGAAGATGGCCAGTGTGGGCGTTGATAGAAGGCCGGGAGCTAGCGCCAATGTGTTTGACAGGCGAGCCAGCGCGAGGGGTGGGGGCGCAGGGTGAGAATGGTCCGGATGTTGACATCCGGCGATCGACGGATGGCTTTCGCTCCATCATTTGAGGAGGCACGGACGAAGTGATGGAAACGGAGAGGGCGGGGGATTTGTGTGATAAGATGTCCCGTTCTCGACATGCCTCAGAGCAGTATGGGCTCGACGGGTCGCTCTAACAATCAGCAAAAACTCCGGCTTATGAGCACTCGACGTACAATGTGCACCGAGCAGGTGAGGCACCAGTTGACGTCCACGTCCATCTTGCAAGAAGCACCTGACTGTCAGTCCAGGATGAAAAGCCTTGGGGTTGGGACAAGCTCACCGCTGAGTGAGACAATTGAAAGACAAAAATGACACCGCGCAGCAGCGTAATTGACACCTTTGATCGCCGTGCCGTGGTCACTCCGGGTAACACTCGGACCGCTCCGCGCTAGCTATAGCGACAAAGGAGTGCCTGCAGAGGGAGGTCGTAATGGACAGCAAAAGGCGGGGGAAATCAGGAGACGAGGGATGGGCGGAGTGTGAAGAACATATATCCGTCGAGGTGAGAGATTGTGTCGTTTGGTCGTTGGGGGTGAAGAGTTGAAGGACAACGTGTGTGGGAAAGAGAAGAGGTGATATGTGATCAGCTCTGTTTTCTATTGTGCATGTATATGCGTGATCCGGAGCGACGGCCGACGAGTAACGCTTCTCAGGCTAAGGATGATCCAGCTCCGAGCCGAGCCAGGCCTGACGCCATCGGCCGGTCACTCTGTCCGCGAGATCAAGATGATCAGCGGCCATCATGATGGCCTCGGACCTATCTGGCCGTCACCTCCTTCGCGACGGCCCATGCGTGACATCGCACACGCGGTCCTAGTGTCCTACAGGACGCCTCCGGGCCTGTGTCATCGCACGGCACACCTTCGTACGACTTCGTCGTCGATCATTCCCGACCGGGATCCATGCAGGCCCAGACGCTAGGGCAGGGACCATTGTGCGACGCCGCAGAAGTCCGGACTCACCGAAAGGGGTTTCAAGCGACTGGCGCGGTGAGCAAAGGCGTCACGGCGTCGAGGCGTTGTCCGTCGGGGCTGCGGGCTAGCTTGCAGTCGGTCTGCGAGGGGATCGACGGTGACCGTAGTGATCAAAGGGGGTTTGAATATCGTCACATGTGTGATGGGCGAGACAAGCCGGAGAGCAATTGGCGAATGAAAGTATGAGGGTGAAGGACGAGTACAAGCGAGAAAGATATGGTGTCAGCAAAGGGCTAGTTTCGTGTTTGATCTTTGACTAGCGAAAGAAGCGGACGAGGTAACAGGGGGGTGCGTGAAATGGACTCACCTCGAATCACCGCAGACCCTGCAAGGACAAAGAAGCTGGTGATGTGGTGGTTCTGGTCTTCTCCCGCGCTTCTCCTGAACTAGACATCAAGGAACTGTTCCTTCTTGCGTCACACGTCTGTTCTAGAACCCGCCGTGGTGCGGTCGCGATTGTAGTCGTCGTCGTATTCGTAGTCAAGCAGAGCGATGCGGTGAAAGGGACTAACAGTCGACTGCGAGACCGGGCGGTTGACGAGGCCGAAACTCTGTCTGCGCCAAGCGAAGGCCGATGCGGGGGGGGCAAGGGATGGAGTAGGTGCCCCGACTGCGGGTTTGACGGACAAACGATCGTCGTCTGCGCGAGTAGCTTTCGGGCGGAAGAATGAGCGGAATAAGCGCAAGTAAAGGGCGACTGCCGGGGCAAAGGCAAAGGATGAGGGTTGGAGATGTATGCGGCGAGGGCTATTGTCGCATTGTGTCACGGAAGGGGAAAAAGGTTGGGTTCTTGGCGGGTCGCCGATGGGGTGGATGATGTGGTCACGATGCAGAGCAAAGGCGCGAGATGGTGCAACGCATGAAAGATTGGGGAAGTTTCAATGTGGACCGAAAGGACGGTCGATGCGGCCAGACAGGCGGGTGGGTCGAGAGGGCGAGAGGAACGTCGCTCGGTCAGGTGCTGGGCCGGGCAACCCGCGCGGGAGGTAGAGTAGAGAACGTTCCTAGGGCAGATGCTGAGCCTATTCGGGGCGAGAAGGAGCGACTGTCTGGGCGGAAAGTAGGGTTGGCCGACGAAGCATATGACGAGTGGTCGAGAACAATTCCAATCGGTCAATGTGCAGTCGAGTATGCGATGCAATTGTGCTTGGAGGAATCGCGGTGGCTCGAGGTCAGATCTGCTTGTTCTAGCCTGGTGCCGTGCAGGGCTCCAGTCCACCCTGTTAAGCAGGGCGATTGAAACTACGTCGTCGTCTGCCCTTCGGCGCGTCGCGCAGCCGTAGAGAGGGACAGTAGCGCGGCGCACGTCAGCAGCCATACATGTCACATTGCCCCGATCCATTTACAGTATGCATGCTCCCCTTCTGGTGATCCCTTCTTCGATCGGTCGGTCCCCCCGCGCTGCACAACTCCGGGGAACCCCTGCCCTGTCAAGGTTGCAGCTTAGCCGGCGCCCCTTGGTCGAGCGGAGCTGCTGCGCGGGGAAGCTGATCGAATTCCTGTAAAGGCTATACCTGTATTGGGATTACGCGCAGACGTCGTCGTCGTCGTCGGGGCGGGTGAAAGTCGAGCACCGTGCAAAGTCACTCGGCACAGGCGCCTGCCGGCGGAATGGCCCATTCCGGATCAGGGATGTATGCCACTGGAACAGCGGGACGCGGTGAGACCCCCCACGGGCGGACGGGCATAGCCGCGCGGGGGACACAACCAGGAAGGGGAATACGCCGACGCCACCGACGACGCCCCCGCGTTTCCACATGAGCAATCGTCAGGCAAGGCGGTCCGATGCGAATTGGCGACCGATGAGCACCCTGACTTGGCGCCATTGACGCTGACTCACGAGGGTTGTCACCTCTCCAAATGAGCCTTTGCTCCCTGGGTAAACGGCACCTGTGGCTGACCTGAGACTCCCGATGTCCCCGGTCCTGCTCTTTAGC
The DNA here is from genome assembly GCA_000442785.1 of Papiliotrema flavescens NRRL Y-50378. Lineage (NCBI taxonomy): Eukaryota > Fungi > Basidiomycota > Tremellomycetes > Tremellales > Rhynchogastremaceae > Papiliotrema > Papiliotrema flavescens. The sequence continues at coordinate 171,742 of CAUG01000321.1, forward strand.
ATCCAGGCGCAAGCGCTATGAGATGTGTATGTCAGCGAGCATTATAGGGCGCTATGCATCGCTTCTTCACTCCATGCGTAAGCGGCGTCGTACTAGCGTCATTTGACCGCGCGGGAACTGTCCAGGAAGATTCCACGTCCGCTGCTACAAGCTTAGAGCACGCCATCGGGGCCGATGGTCAGGAAGTGCGCGAGCCGGTACTTTGTTGGCGCGTGTGGTGGACAACATCGCCCAACAGCTGCCCGCATCGATCGGTGGCGATGATGGTGGGGATGACATTACCTGTGGCATCGGACTGTAACAATCAATGACGAGACGGATAGCTGGTCTTCCCTGGGACAAGGTACAGGTGCGATCGACGGTGACTTTGCATTCATTCTGCTTCTCTGTATCGTACATATTACGGAACTCCCGTCGTCTCGAAGAAGACCTCGCGGCATTCTAAATGGACAACGGCTCGGCAGCAAAGGCCGGAACCCACTCCTCCCAGTTCTCCCAGGTGTCGAGGTGGGCGACGTCCACGCCGTGCTCGTCATGATGGTGGTGGGGCGGGACCAGGAGCTTGCCCAACGGCTGCAATCAGCTACGAAAGGTCGCTGCACTTTTGGTTGACTCACGTGGAAAGCGCCGTTCCTCGCCTGGACATCCACGGCCAGGGTGATCTGGTCGTTGACCTTGATGGTGGTCTTTACGGCTCCCTCCACGGGGAGAACCTTGGTCTTGTCCACGACGATGTGCAGCGTCGAGTTGGGGAGCTTGGGGTGGATGTCGAACTCTTTGTGGAACGACGGATCGTCGCCCAGCGCAAAGTACTCGACCTCGGCCTCGCCCTCGGAGTGCTTGTGCTTCCTCTGGTCGACAAGCAGCTCGGACAGCAAGAGCGTGTCGGGGATGTAGTGGTACGCGAGTGTCTTGGCGAGGGCGTGCTCTCCGAAGGGGCTGAACAGGAAGAACTTCAGCGGACCCGGCAGGGCGTGGAACGCGGCGTTGGTGGGTGCAAAGAGCGTCGCGAGCGGGGTCCCCTTGAACTTGGGGTGACCAGGCTTCGACGCGTCTCGGTCGTAGTGGTAGTCAGTGTACTCTTGGCCGTGAAGACCGTATGTCGCTTGGGTGAGCGTCGAGAAGAAGTCGGTCGCGATGTACAGGTCGTCGAAGAGTGACGGGGGCGGGATCAAGGGGTGGTTGATGACGTGGTAGATACCGTTCGACGCCTTGTTGTCGGCATTGACGATCTTGGCGTAGAAGTTGAGCACCACTGCGGGCGGCACGAGCTCCTTTACGATCTTGATTCGGCGGTGGAGACCGGCGAACGAGCCGTCCTCGGCCTTGAGCGCCGTAGCGACAGTGCTGTTCTCGGCGAGCTGCGCCGCGGTGTAAGGCTCAGTCTTGATGACATGGTAGCCGAGGATCTTGGTTACGATCTTGCGGAAGATCTCCTTGCGCCGCTTCTTCTCGTCATCGTCGTCGTCACCGCCCTTCTCGAGCAGCGACGCGTCCGAGTCGAGCAGAGTCGCAACGGTAGTCAGCGACGGGCTCTTCTCAAGCTCGGCGAGGAGCGAGTCGTGGTGGTGGTCATGATCGTGGTGGTCATGATGGTGATGCGGGAATCCGGGAGGCGGCTTCAGCGCATCGTTATTGGGCGCCTGAACTCAGTGCCGCGATCGTCAATCGGCTGCGCGACTCACAAAGAAGGTGAAGTGGAGCTTGGGGTCGTCAAACTTGTCCTTGACGTTCGAAAACTGCGATCAGCATCGGGCTGATCGATCTACTCATCAAATCATGTACTCACCTCGATGGCCTTGGCGACCTTTGAGAACTGCTCGTCCTCCTTGAGCTGCTGATAGATTGTCTTTCCCTCGTCCTTGGTAGATGCGATGATCTCCTCGGCCTTGTTCCAGCTCCAGCCAGACAGGCCATTCCAGACCCGATCAACGAAGGTCGACTGGATGTCATTCCACTCGGATACATCAAGCTCGGGGATGAAGCGTTTTGAATCGGTCGCCGGGGCTGCGAGGGCCAGCGGCAAGACCGCGAGCAAAGCTGAGACTCTCATTGTGGTGATAGAGTCGATGTGGATAGCGTGTGAGACGAGCAAAAGTGAATGGGGGGTCTTAAGAAGCTGCGCAAGGACGGGCCAGGCAGACTGGACGCTGACGAGGCTATTGCGCGGTATGACGATTCAACGTGCCATGCGGCATCATCATCGCATCGGCCGGCCGGGGACTTTCCGACAGGCACTTTAGGTCAGGTGGTCTGGATATCGGGGGATCGATCAAACGGTGAATCCGTCCTCGGTGGCCGAGCCTAGGACGTGGGCTCATGCTGCGCAACCAAAGGTCTGGCCAAAGTTCATGCCGTGAGATGGTGTGACGAGCGAGGTCAACGGTCACTGCCAACGACGTGATTCTTGGCTTGATCGCCTCCGTCACCGCTTACTCTGGGCCTGCCGGTCGAGCGGTGGCCGGCGGGGGCAGTGAGCTCTGCACGTGCCAAATGATACTGCTACACAATGTGACGTGGTGTTCATGGTAGCTTGTGATTCTATTACGTAATACAAGCTCCCATTTGCCACCCGGTGGCCTCCACTTCTCTCGTCTCGAGATTTTGCAGTCCACTTGACGTCTGAACCGGCTTAGCCATTCTTCAACCTCAATCAAACAGCTTATATCCAACATGGTCGCTATGCACTACGACCCCGAGGCCGTCGCGCAGGAGAGCTACATCTTGTGTGCCGACTGCGGTACCGTCATCCCGTCTTCGAACGGCGCCGGACTCTGTGAGTACTTCATTGAGCCGCACCGGGCGAGTAAAGGCTGACCCCGCAGGTGTCGGTTGTCTGCGCAACACGGTCGATATCACCGAGGGTATCCCCAAGGAGGCAATCTTGAACTTCTGCCGAGGATGCGAGCGGTTTTTGTCTCCTCCGCAAACGTGGTCGCATGCTCAACCCGAATCGCGAGAGCTGCTTGGTAAGTGATCAATTGGCCTTCCTCCATATGATGGGCGCTGACTCACCAGCTATCTGCCTGAAGAAGATTGCTCGACCATTGATGAAGGTCCGCCTGATTGACGCTTCCTTCATCTGGACTGAGCCGCACTCGAGGCGTATCAAGCTCAAGATCACGGTCCAAAAGGAGGTCTTGGCGAACACGGTCCTGCAGCAGACGTTTGAGCTTACGCTCGTCGTGCACACTGGACAATGTCCGGCTTGTACCCGATTGGCGGCGAAGAACACCTGGAAGGCAAGTGTGCAGGTTAGGCAAAAGGTCACGCACAAGAGGACGTTCCTGTGGCTGGAGCAGTTGATCTTGAAGCACAACGCGCACAAGTGAGTACTCCCGTGTCCATCCCAGAAGCGGGACTGACAGCAGGGACACGGTCAACATCAACGAGAAGCGGGATGGTCTCGACTTCTTCTACACGGAGCGGAATAGCGCCATCAAGATGTGCGACTTCTTGGCTAGCGTCGTGCCCGTCAGGTGAGTGCCGAGCGCTGAGTCAGCAGCGAGGTCAGCTGATGAGCAGGATAAAAGGCTCCGAGCAGCTCATCTCGTCCGACACGCATTCTAACACCTCGAACTACAAGTTCACGTACTCGGTTGAGATTGTGCCGGTCTGTAAAGACGACTTGGTCGCGTTGCCTAAATCGTTGGCCCGATCATGGGGTAACATCTCGTGAGCGGCAGCGTCATCGAAACAGTCGACACCACTAATTCTAGACCGCTCACCATCTGCTCCCGTATTGGTAACACCATCCATCTGCTCGACCCTATGAGCCTGCAACAGACCGACGTCACCTCCCCGGTCTACTGGCGCCAGCCATTTGAGTCGCTCGCGACCGTTGCCGACCTCGTCGAGTTCGTCATCCTCGACATCGAGCCATCAGGTCCGGTTCGGGGCAAGTACGTCCTCGCCGATGCGCAAGTTACGCGCGCAAGCGGGACTGGCGGACAGCAAATGGACGACGATGGCATGGGCAACGACGGTATCTACCACTGCCGAACACATCTCGGCGCGATCCTGCAGCCCGGAGACACGGTGCTCGGCTACCACCTGACCAACGCCAACTTCAACAACGACGAGTTCGAGTCGTTGAACCAGGACCAGCTGCCGGATGTGATTCTCGTGCGGAAGACGTACCCGAACCGAAGGCGAAAGGCCAAGGCGAGGAACTGGAAGCTCAAGTCGATTGCCAAGGAGGCCGAGGACGTCGGCGACAGCACAGTCGGACGAGGAGCGCTGGGCCGTCGGGGTGGAAACGACGCCAAGAACGTGGAGCGAGACTACGAGCTGTTCTTGCGGGATCTGGAGGAGGACAAGGAGATGCGAGCCGCCGTCAACCTGTATCGCGTCAACAACCCCGCGCCGCAGGCGACAGATGGCGACGAGGAGATGGGCGGCGGACACAAGTCCGGATCGGGTATGGCCGGTGGAAAGCGTCGCGGTGGGGCCAAGAAGCAGGCGCAGGCAGGCGGAGATATGGATATGGACGAGGACATTGCCGCGCCACAGGCTGTGCAGGAGGAGGATGGCCACGACGGGGATGATGAGAGCGAGGAGGAGGACTTCCCCGAGGTCGAGCTGGATGAGCTGCTGGAGCACTTTGAGGAGATGGGCATGGAGGACGAGCTGGAAGGTGGCAGCGAGGTGCAATAGATTGGTTCTTTGGCCCTAGTACTCAGTGATGCCGCATGCTCCTTGTCATTATGTATCATTGTTCCATCCTTTGTCAGCTCGGCCAGCAGGTGGATGCAGCTGGTCTGACCACGGCGGCTGTGTGCATGCCTGAGGGGTGTGTATGTGGCCGCCTAGACCCTTCCACGCATCCTGTCCGCCTCCTCGTCCTGCCTCCTTTGCAGCTCCGTGAGTTCCGCTTGCTGCGCGAGCTCCTTCGCCTTGAGCTGCTCGAGGCTGTCTCCGAACAAGGTGTGCTTTGGCGCATCGAGTCCGACCCGATCGCGCATGACGATACCGCTCGGCTCCTCGGGGGTGATGAATTGGAAGATGATGTTGTCCATGACGCGCGACGTTCGTGCCCTCTGCCCCCGGACGTGCAGTCTCTGGATGTCAGATCTGAGCGCACGGCCACGTGTCGTGCACCGATGACAGAAACAGCATGACCCACCTGTAGGGTATCGAACGAGCAGCAGATCTGGACGATCTGGCGATTCTGAGCGGCGCCCTCCTGATCCGGCAACGGGAAATGACGAGCCCATCGGATCACTGGCAGAGCCGGCTCCTCAACCAGCTCCCAGGTCATCTTGGCGCCCGACTGAGCAATCTTGAGCCCATTTGCCCGCATTTTCCCGACGCTCGTCTTGGCCACCGTCTTGACGTCACGGCTGTGTGTGAGCTGGGCAAGGGTATACGAGCCGCGATCCATCTCACCTTGCTTGGGCCTGGTGGTATGTGATGTAGATGTTGAGGAGCTCTCGCATGGACGGATCCCAGTCGCGGTATGTGTGACCGAGGGCGAAGAACCGGCGGATCTGTTCCCGCCAACCGACCGTAGGGCGCTCGTTGAACGGCGTCATGAGCATCAGGCCTTCGTTGCGGCAGTGGTCCAGCCTGTATCGGTGTAATGGGAACATGACAGCAGTGTGGGACATCGATGTATTAGGACAGGGTTGGCGGAGAGGTAAGCGGGGTGGGAATGAAAACAGCGGTCATGTGCGGACGGTGATTAGCGCTTGCACCGATAGACGACCTACTCTACTCCGACTCACGTAGATTGGGTCAGGCCGTGCTGCTGGTACCACTGAACGAGCCACAAAAATCTATCCCTGCCGGAATACCACAATGACCAGAACCCTCGGGGTACAAACTGAGCGATGCCCGTCTCCCTGTACCCCAGCGGTCCGAACATGGTCATTTTGGCGAAGAACCCAGGCGTTTGGGCAAGGTCTCGCCAGTGCTGGTGTATAGTCCGCGGGATGCCGGCCCAGATCCATCGCTTCTCAAAGTCCTTATACGTGATCGGTTCTGTAATCAGCGCCGCAACGCGCACGCGCGAGCGCCCGGACAGCTCACCAATGACAGGAATCTGAATCTGCTGCATATCGACCAAGGTCGACACCTGGTGCCCGTACCGCTTCGCCTTCATTGCTATTGCACGCTGCGCCAGCGCGGCGTTCTCTCTGTGCCGGTCCATCTCCTGTACCGTCATGACCTCGGGAAGGGCGGCCGCCGCGGGCTTGGGCTTCGCTTCGGCGACGGCGGTGGCGTAGGCGCGAGCAGACAAGCGTACATGGTGATGTGGTAGAACGGAGAAAGACGAAGAGCATGCGCGGGATGTCGAAGCCCGCAAGGATGGTATTATCGACATAATTGAGCTGGGAATGGTACGGGATGATGAGGGAGGGAGAAGATGAAATCGCATGAACTTGATGGATGCGGTTTGGAAAAAGTCGGCAGCCGTGCCTGACAGTTCGACGCCGTCCAAGGCGAAATCGGCCATGCCTACTGCATGTGATGCCCTTCATATACCTCTCATCTTAGCATATCGGTCTCAGCGGTCATCTAGCAGCGTTCTGTGAGGCATCTGTAACATAGCAACAACCAAAGAAATCGGAGCAAACTTCGCGCAGCGTTTGGAACGGCTCGTCGACCGAGTCCGAGCTCGACCCTTCGACGCCTATTCGAGGCATTGCCCGATGACCCGATGACGCTCCGACATCATGATACCCCTTCGACTCTTACGAGCAGGTCGGGCGCCATTTCTGGGTAGCTTGGGACACCTTCATCACGTCAGATCGTTCTCGCAGAGCTATGCCGTTGCTCGCCCGCCTCAGGCGCAGGCTTTTGCCGATGTGAGCTCGCCGGTCGAAGCGGTCGACCAGCCGGCCAAGACGAAGCGCGCGTCCCGGAAGAATGGCACAGTCGAGGAGGGAAAGGCGATGCAAGGAGGAAGCCCGCCGCCTGCCGGGCTGCATGACTTTGCAGAGCCGCTCAAGAAGAAGCGGGCCCCGAAGCGGAAGACGACTGAGAGCGCAGAGGATGTCGAGCGAGGTAGCTTCGATGAGGCTGGGCGGGCCTCCCCCACGACCACTACGCCTACTGTAGATCTACCCAATCTATCAGCCAAGCCGACACGTCGCGGCAAGAAGGCACTTTCCGCGGACGAGTCGAAAGCTGCCCGGGGCGCGTCGGGCAACGGTGCGCCTCAGAGGACAGCCAAGGGCGGAGTCAAAGGCGAGACGTTGACATGGGACCTGGGCAGCGGACGCGAAGAGACTCCTATCGAAACTCCCAAGCCTGTCTTGTCCGACACCGAGGCGGTCATACATGCAGAAACGCAGAGAGCGATAGACGAACAGCGGATCCCGAGTTCGCCCCTGGCGGAATCGGTGTACAAGAACTATCTGCGATTCCCGGGGTGTATCGTCTTGACGAGGGTCGGCAAGTTCTACGAGGTATGTTGTCCCTCGGACCAGATTATATAGCTCACAATGCAGTCATACTACGACGCGGCTCTACACCTGACATCCATCATCGATCTCAAGGTCGCTGTCAAGCGGAACAATGTCCGCTGGGCGGACGGCCGACGGAAGCCGAAGAGCGGGAACTCGCAGCTCCAGTTCCCCTTCGCTGGGTTCCCATACACCCAGATTGACAAGTACCTGAAACTGCTAGTGCAGGATCTCGGCCATACGGTGGTGCTCGTCGAAGAGGATCACGTGAGCGACAAGAACGAAGACGGACTCGTCAAGCGTGCGGTCGGACGAGTGGTCACGCCCGGTACTTTGCTCGACGAGTCGTGGCTAAGCGCAAGCGAGAGTCGCTACTTGCTCGCGATCTCGGTGTCGGACAGGCCCGGGCCGATGACGGATGATCCTGTTCAGTCTGTGCCCCTCTGGCTGGCCTACACCGACGTGTCCACCGGAGAGTTCTTCAGCAAAGACACCACGCTCGCTAAGCTCGAGGATGAGCTGACCCGGATTGGGCCGCGCGAGGTCGTTCTCGACAGGTCTTTTGCGCCGTATTGGTCGAGCGGAACCGAGATCGGCACGCGGGACGACCACTCAACGATGGGCGAGCTTTTCTCTCTCTTGCGCGCGCTCAACCCGCACGTCTCTTTCGCGGACACGTACCTCTCTCCTGAGATCGAGGGGTCGCCCGCTAAAGCTCTGGACCAGGCCATACTAGATGCGAACCTCGAAGCGCAGGCTCTGTCTCTTTTGCGGCACTACGTGCAATATGCGCTGCGAGAGCATTCACCCGACCTATCTGTTCCGCAGAGGCAATTTGACTCGGCCTTCATGCACATCGATGCAGCGACGCTCAATGGCCTCGAGATCAAGCACTCGATGCGGTTCGGGGACGGCCAGCGCGCAAGTCCGCTCAGCGCTAAGGGCACGCTTCTGTCGGTGTTCGATCGGACAGTCACGCCCGCGGGGCATCGTTTGCTCGTACGCACGCTCAGTGCGCCGTCTACGTCTATTGACACGATCAATCATCGCTTAGACTTGGTTCAGGCCTTTGTGGAGCGCGGGGATCTGCGGGAAGAAGTGCAGGAGACTCTCAAACCGCTCAAGGATGTGGTGAAGCTGTATCAGCGGGTGAGGCAGAACCGGGGAGACGTCGACGACATCTACGAGATTGCCTTGTGGATCGACGGCATCAACCGGATCTGCGACCGGATCTCCCTCGAAGCGCAGCACGAGCGGGATTCCCAGGCTGATGATGTCGCTTCGTCGAGCGACGATGTTGGTCGGCGACGATTGAACCACTTGGTCGAATCGGTACATAACCTGTCCGAGCTGTCTCAGGGAATACAGCAGGTGATTGACGCGGATGTTGTCAAGTCGTCACGAAGACCCATGTTCGCGCCAACGAACTCGCCCTCCGACGATGACTTGGAGATGCAGCCAGACGTCGCGGTAGAGCCAGAGCTGGACGCCGCGGAGGATGAAGACGTGGACCAGGTGGATGGCGATGAAGTTGACGATATCACCGAGGAGTTTCCGGCGGGTATGCCCAAGGCGAATCAGGAGCTGGTGAAGCGATTCAGGAGGCTGGAGCTGGCGTTCAAGCAGCAGTGGTGGATCAAGCCGAGGTAGGCATGTCTCCATGCAGCCGCGATTGCGGCTGATGTCAGTGGCTCGCCTCGATTGCAGGAATTGCATGATAAGCTGGCCGCAATCGACAAGCGAAGGGAGGCATTGGAGCAGAAGATGATTGAGAAATTCAGTGAGCTTCTTTTTGGACGGGGTGGCTTGGCAGCTCATCTGCAGATGTGCCTGCTAAGGACTTGTGCATGATCGTCAATCATGAGCGCATCGGCTGGAAGCTCCTAGTCTCGAAAGCCAGCGATCGTGCGCAGATGACAAGCGATGGACAGATGAGGACTTTTGGCGGCGGGCAGTACGCCAAGTTCCTTGAATATGATGTGAGTACCGTGTTGTCGAACGTGTCTAGTCAGCTCATCAAAGGCCATCACGGTCCTGGGCAATGAGCGGGAGCGCGTTGCAGCCGATCTCAGGGACGAGCAGATGAGGGTGTACAAGACTCTCCGGTCATCGGTCGTCGACGCAGGGGACAAACTGCTACATAATGCGAGTCTGACGGATGAGCTGGACCTTGCTATGGGTTTCGCGCATATCACCGATGACATGGGCTACGTCCGTCCGATCCTGACCGATGGGTCAGTCGATGTCATTGACTGCGTGTGCGAGAGCTGACAAGCAGGACCGAGTTCAAGGTGGTCAACGGGCGACATCCCGTGGTGGAAGCGGCCCTGCACTCGACAGCACGGCTATTTGTGCCCAACTCGAACAGCCTGACATCGGAGAACCACCTGCACGTCATTACGGGCCCGAATCAGGGAGGGAAGTCGACATTCCTCCGGCAGACGGCGGTTATCGCGATTCTGGCGCAATCCGGCAGCTTTGTGCCGGCAGACGAGGCGGAGATAGGGATAGTGGATCAGCTTTTTAGCCGGATCGGGGCGAGGGATGATCTGTTCAGGGACAGAAGCACGTTTATGCTGGAGATGGTAGAGTGGGTACAACTGCCTGGCCTCTGGGAGTCGACTGACGGGCAGGACCGCAGCTATTTTACGATACGCGACGAAACGGTCCCTTGTGATCATGGACGAGTGGGCTCCGCGAGCTGCATGTGGACATGGCTGATCATAGAATCGGACGAGGAACGACACTACAAGCGGGCATGGCTATCGCTTATGCCACATTAGACTACATCTTGGGCAATATCGGATGCCGGACATTGTTCGCGACGCACTATCACGAACTGGAGACGATGCTTAAGGAGACGGAGGCAGATGGGAGCGAGCGAGTACGGCAGGGAGTTGATTATTGGTGTACTGACGTGGACGAAGCCGTGGGTAGCTTGACGAGGGAGCTGTCGGGTTGCTGATGGCAGGACGGCGCGGTGTCGTATTCGTATCGCCTGAAACCGGGAGTCAACTACGACTCACATGCTATTGTGAGCATAGTGGAGAGAAGAACGGGCCAAGGCACTGATCATAGCTCGCTGCGAGACTCGCGGGGATGCCGCCCGAGTTCATGAAGGTCGCGAAGGAGAAGCTTGCATCTGCAGCTACGAACATGGCGGGGAGATGATGGTGAAGGGAATCTGGTCGCGATGCCTCGCGAGACAGCTTAGCTGGATGCGTCTGCCGTCAGCTCTTCGCGGTTCGTACAAGGCTCGGCTTGGCCTCACCTTGCGCAGTGGCCGGGATGAATCGTTGCGCGACGATCTCCCAATCGAGATCCTCGAACACGTCTACCCCACATGCTCGGTAGAGACCAATGAGGAAGGGGAGTGTGCATTTTGCGGCCTCGTGCACCGACAGCGCGTGAGCGAGGGGTCGCTTCATGAGCCGCGCGCGAACGTTCTGGGGAGTGTTGATGGTGATGTCTTCGATCGTGATGTGTTTGATAGCCTTTTTCGCAAGCTTGACGTCTCCGCCGAGCATGGAAGACGCCGCGCACAACGTATCCCAGGGCTTCTGAACGGCAAGCATATCGAAACGGCGGATGGCGCGCTCGCGGACCACCGGTGCCTCGAACTTGATGGCGAGATCGAGGACGGTCCTATTCGTCCAAGCGTCCGGATTGGAGAGGACTTCGTCGGCGGCCTTCCACATCAAGTCGAGGGACACGCGAACCGCGTGGCAATCGGCATCGACGTCGATCGGCTTGACGGACGCATCAGCGTCCTGCTCGTGCGAGAGCAAATCGCGGGAGACGGCACTGGCCCTGAGCACCTATAATACCCTGTGACCCACCTCTGAGATCGCAAATGGTATGAATGAACCCTAAAGCGGAGGCCATCGTCACTCAGGAGGGTGATGTCGGCATCGGGCTCGTTGTAGTCGCAGGCGTATGTCTCAAAGTTGTCTGCTGCACTCGCAGCCTCCTTGGCAAGAGTTTGTTGAGAAGCCATTGAGGTGATGATGTATTGTGCGTTTGAGATCCGTGAGTCGCAGATTTAGATGGATCGCTCGAAGCTTCCGGCGGGCGCTCTAAACAACGCGGTCGTGCTGGTCTGATCAGCCAGAGGCTCGAGCCCTTGAGCCCAGACTCGTGCGTTGGGCGCTGCCCCTGCCCGACGCGTCTCAAAGGACCCCTCGGCTGAACGTATCTCGCTTCGCCGACCGCATCCTATGACAACTCGCCACTCAGTGGGTGGTGGCGTAATGGAAACTCCATCGGTCGAGATTGTTAAGCTGGGGTCGGCCGATTGGCTGTCAGCCAGGAAGGGAGGAGTCGAGCTTATGTTGAAGAATGATAGTCACTATGAGGGAAGATCAGCGCGTTCATGTGCGTCATTTGAGTGGGCTGAGGGTGAGCTCGGCTAACTCGGCGATCCAGCTGCGGATGTGACCGCGTGGCACTCGGGTTGACATCACCCCTTCTCTCGTCCTTGACGAGTTCTTGCGCTACCACACACTCCCATCCTCTTTCGCCGCCTTCGATCATTAAGTAAGCGGTTTTAGCTTCTCCCCCCAGAAAAAAACTGAGAAACAGCGCCCGAGAGCAACTCAGCATGTCCTCCTCAACTCTCGATATCGAGCTCGACGGATACCATCACCACTGGTCCGACCCTTGCGCCAACATCGTGCTTCGCGATGAAGAAGGACTCCTGTATCGCGTCTCTTCACACTTTCTCGGCATGCACAGGTAGGCCGGGGCCGGCGGCAAGTGGCTCTAGAGCTAACGGGCGAGTGACATCTTCCGCAGCCCCGTCAAAGTCGCTTCCTTCGCTGCCGAAGCGATCGAAACCAATGTCCCCGGCGAGAACCTTCAAGCATTGCTTCGCTTCGTCCACTCGCAGTTCTCCCTCACGAGTCCCGACCACCACGTCATGATCAAGCACACATTCCCTATACCCCTGGCCGGCGCCAGTCAAGCCAAGCTTTACGTCTTCTGCCGAATGTACCACTTCAACACCATGATCGCCTTCCTCGAAAATAACCTCGATCTCTGGTTCAACTGGTGCCTCCTCGCGATCGGTAATCTCTTCGAGATTGCAGGGAATCACAAAGACGTGGGACTGGTCCAGGTCGGCTTGAAGCTGCTGCCACATGTCAAGATGAGCGCCTTCGACTACGACCTCAAGGCAAACGAGCTACCGCCCGAGTGGCAACGAGCTTTCCTCATGTGTCTCGTCAAGGGGGACATGTCGTGCGAAGGAGAGGTGGGTTTCGCCAAGGAGACGGATCCGAAAGTGATGGCCGAGAGATTTGGGAAGTACATTGAGGTGCGCGTGATACTCGCCATGTACAGCCTTGCGATTCGACTGACAACAGGCGATGGCAAGCCGATGAGCATGAAGCGGTGTTGAGCTCGCTTCCCGTTGATATGAGGCACACGGTGTGACTCCATATAACACCTCGTTCTCTGGACAGCGGGACAGAAGGGTAAATCTCGTACCGTATTCGCCAATGCATCAGCGTCACCCGCTCGGCCAGCGCAATACCCGCCACTATTGCTCCAAAGGACCCTCGCGACGGTCTGGACTCGGGCATCCCCAACGGTCGTACAACGCCGAAGCTTCTCTTTCGTATCGAACCATGACCATCAGCTTGAATATTCGTCAACATGAGTGAGAAGCACTGCGCCCCCCCAGAGGCACTCGGCTGTAAAATAATCACCTTGACGGGCATTAGCGTCCCCGAGAGCAACGTCCATCCCGACTTCAACGACCCCCGAGGCGACGTGGTGCTGGAGGACAAGGATGGGCTCTTATATCAGGTCTCCGGGCACATGCTCGGCAGGAACTGGTGAGTTCCGGGTCTTGTACACAGCTCGCGTACTGCGCTGAAATACAGCGCGTTCTTCCGCGACATGGTCAAGGGCGCTACACCTTCGGCCGTGCCGTTCGAGACGCAAATCTCCCGAAAAGCTCTGGAGCGGTTTCTTGAATACGCCCTGTACGGACGTGTCAAGGGCGAGGACAAAGACTTCGATGAACCATTGGATCCTGAGAGTTTCCCGGCAACATCTCGACATGTACCACTTCGCGCGCAAGCTCGATTGCGCATTCGTGCCCGAGGTCCGGTCCTTCTTGGTCGAGTCTTTCGGCCACACCGAGAATCTCGCGCTCTTTCGTTCCGCCTCAAGGTTCGATGACCTCGAGCTCTTCCGAGCAGTCCTTCGGATCCAGTTCATGCGCGAGCTGGTGCAGACAGGCATATGGAACATCGTCAACGCTATCCGATACGACTGGCAAGTCGCGTTCCTCCGTTGTTGCATCAGCACGACAGGTCACATCTTTAATCCGGCCTGTTATCAGACTTACGATCGCCCCGATTTCTTCCTTGCCCTCGAAGGCTATGGATCTGAAATGGCCGCAAAGTTCATGCCAGAGCACGCGTGAGCTCGAATGGATCATACACTAGTGGGAAGTCCCAGCTGATGCAAGTCACTTAGATCCCGGAGATACGCCCTCCGCCTCGGTGAACATCGACTCGGCGGCCGAGCCTGACATCTCCCGCTGGGATACCGAGGATGAATGGTCTGGCGATTTTGACTCCGCCAAGTTCAACCGCAGCGAGCCAGATGACGAATGACGGTAGTAACTTTTTTTTGCTGTCAATGGCGACAAGGTGACCGCACACATCGGTGAGACCGCCGCGAGCGACGTGACGAAGGACAGTCGTGACATACTTTTGCCGCCGACGGCGACAATGCGATCGCACACATAGGGACGCTGCCACAAGGAGACGACGCCCTGGGCGCATATACGATATACATCTATGCAGACTGAATACAATACGAAACGCTACAACACATTCCCGCCATTCGGCGCCGCCTGGACTTCCAAACTAGGCCTTATCCAGCTCTCCGTCTCTCCATTGCTCATCCCCAGCGGGGCAGGCGGTGGGCGAGGTGCATGTCTCGTATGCACCCCCTCCCACGCCTCGACACTTCGTCCCTGTCCGGGCGTAGAGGCCAGCTCTTCCGTCCATCCTTCCTCATCCTCTCCCACCACCACCACGCCATCTCGCGACTTCTTGCGTGCTATTTCCACGGGTTGAATCGTCGTTGCTGACACGTCGCCGAGGCCCCCACTGTCCAGCTTGTTCCGCGCGAAAGAGTCCGCCAGCTCGTCATCCTCGTCTTCCCGCTCTGCCTCCAGGTCGTTCATCCCGTCCAGATCCGGCTCCGAGACGGACTCGAGTCCAGTATCGTCGTCATCATCCCACGACGGCGGCTCGTTCTGTACCGTGAAGATCTTCTGCGGCAGCTGGGCGTTAGCTTTGCAAATTCAGGTCAATAAATGGACTGACCGCTTTGACGCGCTCGCAGAAATCGTCAAAGTCTTCTTGACTCGAGATTAAGAAGCCAAGCAGCATACTCGGGTCCAGCCCGCTCAACGGCATCTTCTTGACCTTCTCACAGTGGAAAGTTTTGAGCGCAGGCTCGGGATACGCGTTGGCGTACCAGACTGTCCGAGGGTCGACCGGCAAGGCGGCATCTTGCGACGCCGAGGTCGAAGTCGACCTGGGTGTGGGCTCGTGATCCGTGTCGGGCATACCGAAGGGATCAGCGGCGGACTCAGGCTGCGCAATAGGACGAGGGGGTGTAGAGGGCGCTTGTCGCAGGGAGCCGTTTACCGGCGGAGCCGACAGTCGCTTTCCAGCTGTAGTCGCCTTATTCTTTCGACGTCGGGCGGTAGGCGACGATGAATCGCTGGCGGTCTCTTCGTCGTCAATGTCGTCCACATTCACCACATCGAGGGCATGAGCGGGACCACCGGATTCGTCCGCGTTCATAACAATCCCATCGGCGCCACCATTGCGTCCATTCGGTGCCGCATCTGTATGGACGGGCGCTGGCGGGACTTCGAGCGGAACAGCGGGTCGAGTGAAGTGCGGGTCGAGGTAGAACAACGAATTCCCCTGGGATGCGACAAAGTAGTACGAGGACGACGGACGACCTCCGGCGATACCAACCGATTGCGGGAACGTAAACAGGGTCTGATCATCAGCTCATACCTCCTGAGGGTTGTCGAAGCTGACCTTGACGCTCTCATAGTAGATAGGGTTGATACCATCCAGACCAAGTCGTATCCCAATGAGAACAAGGACCGCTTTCGGCCCGAAGGTGCCGTTCTTTGCGCCAAAGTCCAGAGTCCGCTTGCTATCTTTACCGTTCGTCCATCCGTCCGAGGGCATATGCGATGCGGCGTAGACATCCGATTTGTACACCATGCTATCTGTAGCAGTCGCTACGGCCAGCCCGCATAACGGGAACGAGTTGCCGAGCGTTCTACCGTCAGCGTCATGCTGCCCGCGATACTCAAAAAAGCTTACTTCAGCGCGCCCGCAGCGGTGCTCGGCCCGAACCATTCGCCGACTTCCTTGCCCAACTCTTTGCCGATCAACGCCATGCGATGTACGCTGAACGGACACAGCGGCGACGGGTCGTCTAAGAACCACGACAAGACGCGAACGTAAGTCGCATACGCTTCGAATTCCTCCAGCTCTGCAGTAGTAGTAGGGCTCGTTGAAGGCCTAGTGAGAGGCAGTCGCCAGTCTGGCATCAGCGGCGCGTCGTTGCCTAGACTCGTGGGACTCTAGCTCACCTCGGCCCAGGTGAAGATGAATCAACGCATTCGCTAGCATGCTCTGCCCTGTTCGCAGCATGCAGCCCCATCCGGCGTCGCTCGTCAGGCCCCCTTCAGCTCGAGACCAATTCCAAGGTGAGCTGGACATCTTGGCCGGCGCAGCCGCTGGATTGCTGTTGGAGGCGACCTGCACCCCGGTGAGGTCTGCAGGCGGACCAAACGCCGAGTAGTAGGCGTACGGGGACGGAATGAGGAGCGAAGGTGGGAGAGCGAGTATGGGGGCGTATTGCGAGCGATATGTACACCAGATTCTCGACCGGAAATCATCGTGAACTGGCAGTCAGCTTTTTCGATGACCCCCTTGCACGGGCCAGCTCACATTGCGTGGGCCATGCCAAGACCTCCTTGTCCGCCTTCGTCTTCTTTCCCTTGCTCGGACTTTCCATGACGACCGTCCGGTCCCCTTCCTTCACCGGTGAGCCATTTGTGGCTGACGCAGGAAGCGCCAGCGACAATGTGGAAGTCGAGAAGATGCTACCGAAGCCTTTTGCAGGTGGAGATATCGGTTGCGACCCCTTCTTCCAGATCGCGGGTCGTAGCGTCCCCGAATCCGCCTTGCTTGGCGGCGATGGACGATCGGACGATCCTGAGCCTCTCCTTCCTGGCCGCTCATTTGCCAAGTCCCGCGGGAAGCTTGATGGCGGCTCGACCGGCGTAGACGGCCGCCAACCCGGATGCGGGACACCCATCACCCACATCGGATCAGGACATTTATCCGGTTGAGCTTCCGTATCGAGCAGATGCCGCACACCATCCACTGCACGCTGTCTCGCCGCGTTGAGGAACGATGCGGCTGCCGATGCTGGTTTCCGCTGCGGGGACGCTGATGCCTGTTCAGGCGGTGGAGGTGGTACGGCCGTGGTTGATGTAGAAGGGAGGAGATGAGAGAACCAGGTAGACATGCGAGACGGTATTGTGCCGTTATTGTCGGGCAAAGAGCTCGGCGCGGGAAGAGATTGCCGCGTGAGTGTCGGAACGGAGGCGCTGAGCTGTGAGCCTTGTCGTTGGGGGATGGGCAGGTGGTTCTCGGTAGGAGAGTCATACGTCGACGTCGAACCGGACCGCATCGTTCTCGGAGGGTTCTGCCAGGAGCTCGACGAGTCTTGCGACAGACGACGAGAATGGCTCGAGCGCGGCGAGCGGTTACGCGACGAGTTTGATCCGGGCCGATGCAGTGAGAATGGATGACGATTCGAAGTCGAGTTTGAGGTCGAGGTGGAGTCGCCGGACGCAGCGGAGGAGTACGATGTCTGCCGGCTAGACGACGGGGGCAGGCGTAGCACTGAGCCGTTCTCCGGCGAGAATGCGCCCGAGCCCGAATCGCCTTTGTCCTTCGACCTCGAGAACAGCTGCGATGTCTTCTTCGCCAGACCCCGGCCCCGTCCCTTCTTCTCCTTCTTCTCCCCCCGGTCCGGTACCTCCGTGAGTTGGGAGTCGAACAGTGGTGGTGAAGGAGCAACAGGCGGGCTAAGCGTATCGGATCCGCGCGAGGACGAAGCGGCCAAAGCATTCGACGTTGGTCCTACGACATCGGTCATCATCCAGTCGTCCTCTAGGTCTCCTCCCCCTCCGCGCGAGCTATGTTTCCGCGATTGTTTCCTCACCTTGTCCTTGTTCTCGTCTGCGTCTTTCCGCCCAAGCTTGAACTTGTGCGGATGTGTCGACCGATTCTTCGGCGGGGGTATGCGGTCGTTCGCGGGTGGTTGTGGTAGGTTCGCGTCGTTGGTTCGGGAGGACGATGCGCGAGATGAATGCGAGGGAAGTGATGATGCCGGCGAGAGTGAGGGGGTCTGGGATGATGGAGAGTTCGTGTCTGAGTTGTGTGGGATCGTAGCAGTCATGACAAGAGGGGGCGGCTCGTTATGCGTGGAGGTCGTCTGATGAATCAGGTGTCTACTCGGACGAATCCCAATCACACCGCCACCGGTCTCCGCATCCGTCTGTGGCCGTGAACGACCAAAGGAAGGGCCGAGCTCACCTCAGAGAACCTTCATCGAGCTGCCATGTGGTCGATTGGGTGCGCCTGAAGGTTGGGGTCAGGCGGGTTGGGCTTTCGTTGTTCGTTCGTTGTCGCTCGGGTCGCAGGGTAGAGTATGACCAACGCGTAGCGCTATAACCGGGGAGGCGGCCGCGGCGGTTCTCGTAGCAGTGGTCGTGGTACTGTGAGACCAAGCGTGAATCGTTGAGAGAAGTCGTATAGCTATGTTTATCAGGGACGTGAGCAAGGGACGGCATGCATGTGTGTCATCTGCACCATCGAGACCATCATCTACGTTGCATGGTCGCGCCCGTCCGGCAGACTGCACCTACCCGAGGTGACGCCGCGCCTGAGATGCAGCTTATCACCACACGTGGCTTTCTCGGCATCGGCATTGTCTCCTTGTCGCCACTCCCCTCTTACATCCCATCCTCTCACTCGACCTATCGTACACTCTCTGCGACTCATGGCCTGGTAGTACATCTTGAAATGCTATCTGCTGACACGCTGCTTCATTGCTCTCCGCCGACTCGGTCTCAGTAGCCCATGGGCATACCGCCCATACCCATCCCGTAGCCTCCCATGCCCGCTCCCATACCCATCATCCCGCCCGGCATCGCTCCCATACCCATTCCGTAGTCGCCGTACAAGCTTTCATCAGCTGAGGATCCCGAGGCAGCTCAACGCCGACTTCAGCTGCTCACCCGCCTGGAGGATACCTTGGCATCTGTTTACCAGTACCAAGGGGATTTTGTGGTAAGCGTCTGCATCCACGGCGGAAGCCAGCTTACACCGTAGGCGCCTGAGCCCAGGCCGCCTCCCATCATGCCCTGCCGTCAGCTTCGTTCATTCCAAAAGGATGATCCTTGGCTCGAAGCTGCGCAGTGCCGAGCGGGCTGGCTACCTCTAAAGACCGCGGGCTCGCACAAGGCAGGCTTTCTACGCAGATTCGCTGCCGGTGACTCACATATCCTCCCATCATCATCGGATTCATCATGCCCATTCCGCCCATGCCGCCCTGTTATATGAGTCTGAGCACCCGAGGCCGCCCTCAGTCCAGGGCTGGATGACGCACCATCATCATCGGGTTCATCATTCCCATACCACCCAATCCGCCCATCCCGCCCTGCTCGTCAGTCCTGTCCGACCTCCAGATCGCATACCATCATCATCGGGTTCATCATACCCTCTTGATCAGTCCGAGCGCAGATGGAGCCAACACGCCATCGTCGATCCCAAAGTAGAAGGGGCAATGCTCACCATCATCATTGGGTTCATCATGCCCATACTGCCCATACCGCCCATTCCTCCCTGCAGTGTCGTATCATACATTGCAGCGGTAAGAGGCGTGAGGGAAGATGTGGTGGAGTGAAGTAGAGCGAGAGGTGCGCGCCATGGGCCGTGCGGAGCAGAAGTGGCGTATAGGATGGAGGCAGCACGAATGTCAGCTTTGGTTCGCGGTTTGACGAGAGTCATGAGTCCAGAGTAGTAAGGATGGTGCTCTACTGACCATCATCATCATGCTCATTGGGTCCATCTTGTACGGCTGATGCCGCGGGGCCGTGGAGTAGGGGTAAGATCAAGCTATGCGCGACCGGGTCGCGTCGTCACGATTACGCGGTCACTCGGTAATGAAGGTGGGTCGTCCGTGCGGCACAAATGTGTGTTTGCGAAGCCCGGAACCGTCTGTCGGAGGGAGGAGGGTTGTCGGTCGTCGAGGAGGATGTGGAAGGGTCAGAGTCGTGAAGGGCGGTCGTCGAGACGGAGTGCCAGCCAAGGGGAGCTAGTCGAGACACACAACGGGATCGTTTCGAGCGGTGCCCAGCGGTCGTCGATCGCCCTTTGCCCGCGGTCCTGTGACTGCGCAAGCGATGTCAATATCGAAGTTAGACGCAAGTGCAAGTGTTTATTCAGTGGAGAGCAAGGTGATCAGTAAGCAATGCAGGCCTGTCCAACTCGTGGTCGACCTCTCGAAAGGGTCGCGGAGGATGAAAGGAGCGTTTTGCTATGTATACCACGGTGGTCGCCGTCATCTCTCTCATGCACTCGTACGTTCGGCGCAGCAACAGCAAGAGCTGTCGTCATAGGTGTAAGAAAGGATACACGTCGCGAGGGCATCCGTTGTTTGGGTGGTGGGGACGGGACGATCGTGTCGCAAAGGCATCCTTTGGCTGCAATCGCTCCGGACGGGGCAGTTCGCGACCGGTCCATCAGACTCGCTTGAATTTTGCGTGCGGCTTTGCGCCAGTACGAGCGAGTCACCGAAGGACAAAAGCTGGGTTTGATGTGCTCGACATCGCTCTCGGCCTCACAGAATCGGACGTCGAGTGTCGCCGGGATGAAGACACGGATATTACGTTACGATACGTGCGTTGCCGAGCCCGAACCGAGGAAGCACCCGCAGTGCACAATCTCTGTAACACACCCGCCTTCGTCGCGAGCCGAGTGAGGTGACGGTGCAAAGGCGCTCGTCCCTGTTACGACCTGTAGTTGGCGTCGAGCGAGCTGAGGGCTTTCTTGGTTGCGCTCGTCCCGCCTGCCCGTGGACAACGTCCGTCAGGTCCCGACGAAACGCATCGCTTCGCTTCCCATCGCCTCACACCATCAACCCTTGTGCTCTGGCCGATGCAGCCCATGGTTCTGCACACACCGCTTCTGTGCGTCATGATTACCCTGTTTCTAAATGGGACGATCTCTGTCACGTTCACACTTCACCGTATGCACCGAAAGCCATTACCGCGCCGAATTTCGAGGAGCCCTGCGTGAATGGCCACCCTGCGCGTGTTCATACTCAGTGGAGCCCGTGATGACGAGAACGATGAGATAAGGGCCAGATTACGTTCACGGAAAGGGTTTTCGGTTCGGGGGCACAAAATGGTCAGGGGCTGGAGGGGGATCGCGTCGTCGCCTGGGTTTGCGCATCACGCAAACAGCCTTCTTACGAGACATGGCTTAAGGCGAGCTTGGTCCGCCGATCGCCGCTAGAGATGGATGATGGAGCTTGACTGTGCTTGTGTGCGCATTGAGCGCTCTGTACGGAGGGCTCGGAGCGGGTTTGCATATGCCCGATCTGTTCGCTCGGCGGCGCTGCGTGCGGTGGATGCGAGCAGGCTGCGTTTACCTCTGAGCCCGAGCCTGCCCTGGCCGCCTCATCGCTGCGTTTATGGACTAGTCTGATCAAGCACGGCCAAGAGCTCGGCACCGCATCGCGCGGCGACGGCAAGAGATGGATCGTCACACCGCTTCGGGAGCGACGGTCACGCCTGACACACACTGCCATGGTCACAGGGCCGTCTAGGGGCATAAAAGAACCAGACTACCCGTACTGTGGGCACTTTGGGCGCGAACAAGCATTTCGGCCATGGAAAAACCCCGGCCCTGGGTTTGTGTGCGGGCGGGAGGAACTGCGCCAGGGCAATTATAGGGTCTGGTCCCGCGCCCCGCTCCATCATCCGCCATCCTGAAACGCCCAATTCGATGATAGGGTGCCGTCGTCATGGGCCCGCGGATCTAGGGGCTTGAGCGTAAACAAACGCAGAGTTTGGACCAAGATGGGCTCGAGCCCAACCATTCGTGTGCGTGAGACATGTCGACCGCGCATGCATATGCATTCAACGGCGTCGCGTAGATTTCGCATGCGGCGTGGTCAGTGTGAGAACGACTGACACAGCCCCGCAAGGCAATCTGTCGCAGCGTGCGTGGGTGATGCAGCGGTCTAGGTTAGCTGCGCATCGACGATGATGACCACGCACCGTCGCGCATCCCATCGTTCCATCAGCAAAGCGAAAGCAGCCCTTACGACCCCCTCCACGTCGCCGGACACGCACCAGTCACGGCATTGATCAGGCCCTTCGCCGGGACCGCCGTCCCACGGCCGGGTATGATGACCATTGTGTGCACTTCGCATACGACACGAGTGCCTTGTAAGCTTGTTTCCGAACACCGGCGTCGTAAGTGAACAGCACAAAAGGGTCCAGCATTCACTGTTCATTCACCCGATGCCGTGACGATCGGCGGCGGCGTAGGGCTGGCTGGGCGACACGACGCCCCTTGATGACATGAGTCTCCCCATGAAACTGGTCGAAAACCCTCTTTGGCTAGCCCGGGACCTGGTCTCGGATCTACCTGAACGCGCACGCGCCAGAGTCATCGGCGGTCATACACGACTATGTCGAGCGCCCGGCACGGGGACAGTGGCGTTACGCAACGAACCCAAAGAACAGACGGCGGCTGCGAATCGGGTCCTGCGGGTGCTGGGCTGATGTCCTGAGAGAGGACTGGTACAGCGACGCCAGTTCCTGAGCAAGGTCATTATATTCATCATTCGGCTGGCATCCAGTGGCGCAGGGCAGAACCCGTCCACCAGCGCTGCGCCCTCGGCCCTCCCTGGCCCCCTCCCCGCGTTTGGCGCCGATTACGTTGCCGCGCCCATTCTCCTCCACTCCGGTCATGTCGAGCGCCCGACCGTAGCTGTGCCTAATTTTCGGTCAAGCATCGACTTTTGGCTCGACGTCGACCGTAATGCACACCATCGCGACGTGACGGTCCGTGGCAAGGGCAGCAGGGTCCATCTGACGATGCATGGTGCATACAGGCATGCCGGGCATGTGCATTTGTCTTTGTTCATCCCCCAACCATCTCCATCTTGGCTCTCTTGTCAAACATCGCTTCACCGCCTCGATTGGGCCACCTCCTGAGACACGGTCCCATCTCACGAGACAAGTTTAATCAGTCGGATCACCTTGGCGGCGTTTTACCGTTTCATCGCCACCATTGAATCACCCAAACTATCGACAGACCGACCTCAAGCTCGGCCACTCGGTCACTTGGCTCGCGCTAGGGGCTAGGGGGATTGTGTCCAGCATCTTGCTCGTCAGTCCAGCTGGAACAACCCGCGACTGACAACGGCCACGACGATTGCTGTACCTCATTGTCCGCTTTGTGTGCGACCGTTATTACGCCCACACGACCGCGCGCGCTGCGACCGTAGCCTCATCGCTTCTCCATCCGCGTGACGACATCCGGCGACGCTGCGCTGCGCTACGCCTCGCTACCCTACCTGGGACCGGCAGACCGAGCGTGATTGATCGTGCCAGACGCTCCTTTGTTCGCCGCGGGCAGCCTTTGGCGAATCCTTTAGCCCTTTGCGCACAGCCCCTCATATCGTTTGACGCTGCGGGACTGCACGGGGGTCAGGTACGATCACATCAGCCCTTAGATTTGTGACACTTGTGACACGCAGCACACGGCAGTCGCATCGGCAATCAACTAAGCCATCGCACATACCCCGCAACCGTGTCGGTGCACCGTACAGACACCCACTCGATCACTGAATAGTACAGATCGTCCATCACCGACGACGACGCATCACAACACATCGCCTCGCCTTCTGCCCGCGTACCCGCCCACCCTCGTCTTGACGCCCCAAACGCGCCTTTGCCTGGGCCTGCCTTGATCCGGCCTGTACCCTTCGCCACGGAGCGGAGCAACTTCGCTCGGGGGTAGATTGCACACTCTCGGGCTCTCGACAAATCCCCGGATTATCTTGGTGGAGAGGACAGACAAAGGAACGAGCAGATCATCGCGTTTCACTCCTTCGACTACGACTCCCACTATCCACACAATACCTCGGGGATCGACCATCTTTGGGCCGAAAGTCTAGCCTTGAACGCCTTCTCCTGCCCGTCGCCCCGACACCACCCCACCCTCCTTTCACTTGCACCTCATCACGCCGATATCCTGACACCCAATACACACGAAAGCCCCTCACAAGCGTGCAATATCGGTGCGCGATCAACCTGCTTGGACCGCCGCCGTTGGTGCTTCGAAGGCCCCCAACTCCATCGCCCGCCCGGCAACTCGCGGTCAGGCGGACAATTTCAGCACACCGATACAGGATCGATACGGCATATAACGACAATCTATAGGCCCCGCCCCCAGATTGCGACGACGACCAAGCGTTGATTCGGATCCACGGGCACGCCAATCCGGTGAAGCACGCGGACACCGAGCCGACACAGTCGGACTCAAAACAGAGTCGACACGGGCAGGACGGGTCGAACGGCCATTGGCACCGGACGCCCAAGGGACCGCCTTTGGATCGCGCAGACGGGACACTGTTGGAGCGCGGAAACACAGCGACGAGGCTAGCAAGGACGATCACTTTAATTCAGGGACAATCAGCGCCCAGAAAGGGGGGTGGGACAGATAATCGTCAGCAGCAACCACCGGCCGCATCGACATTACGTGGGTGTTTGAGCAGCGTAAGTGCGGTTCCTTGTTCTTGTCACAAGTGCCCTTGGATTTCGGCTTCGGGCATCCAAACAGCCCATAACTCCCACCTAAACCCCCCGTCTGCATCTGTGCGGTCGTGTGTCATGTCTGACCCGAGCAGGAACGCACAGCATACGCTCCATCATCATCATCAGCATCAGTCACCCACCGACTCGTTCCTCGCCGCTCCAAGCAATCGAACAGAGCTTAGTCTGGTCAGGCAATTGTTGATATTGGACGACGGCTCCGCTCTCGACTGTGTCAGATTCTCATCTCGACCAAGAGGCGCACTTAGACTGGAGCGAGACACGGTCGTGTGCCAATCCCGACCGACCGGACAAAGAGGGACTTGAAACACCGGTAAGCGTCTGTTCGATCAATCAACTCGGACCATCCTCATCATTCCTGCACCACTACCACCTCCTCCACCACCATCATCAACAACCAATGTTATCATGTCTCACACCCGGACACACACTCCACGACGAGGCACCATCATGTCCATCGAGTCGGCTCCTGCTCTGACAAACCGTCTCATCTCCCAATCCAGTTCTTCCCTTCTCCTGTCTCCCAACCCGTTACAATCCCGACCGACCGCCCGATCACCGTCGCTCATGCCCTATACCCCTCGCGCGAAGAGTTATCGAGCTTACCGCATGTCCCTCCCTTTTGGTCACTACACACAACTTACCTTCTCTCCCATTCTTATACCTCCGACCTTCAGCCCTGGACCCTAGTTCGACGACGCCCATTCGTCGATCGCCGGGTTCCGGCCACTACACACAGCTGTTACTGCCCCTCGCCGGACCGACTCGGCACAGCCTCCCGAGGCGTGCTTCTCGTGCGCTGACGATCGACTTTGAGTCGCTGCAAAGCGGATTCCACGTTGAGGTAGACAGGATATAACGCCGTCATTGGTATCCTCTTTCACCCTCACGCCTTCATCTCGGTCCCCCATGTTCGCATCCGGGTACGCCTCATCGTCCTACCTGCATCCCATCACTCCTCCGGCCCACTCGTTCTATGACGGCGTGTCAATCGTCAACCCACAGAACGACTACACCGGTCACGCCGTTGACATGCCCCCGCAGTTCGACGACGAGCCAATACAAGGCAGCTCATGCCACCTCTACCCCCCTCCGCTCTTCACCTCGTCGTTCCAGACGTCAGGTGCAGGCTTGTCAAGCCTCGCACCGCCTTCGCTTTTGTCCATGCCGTCGCCATTTGCCCCATACGTGGCCCCTCCACCGCCACTCGAGCATGACTACGCATTCGGCGAGACGGCCACGCGGTCGTCGCTGGACATTTCCACGCCAGCGTTGATGTCCGACGAGAGGGATGACGAATTTGTGAGCCATGGCAAGATGGACATGGGCATGGCGGAGACGGGCACCGAGGCAGCTCAGGCGGGCATTCATACCCCGTTGGCAACGTATGCGGGTGAGTAAATGTCGCGTGCACGATGGACGTCCGCTGATGAGCAGCACAAATGGCTGTCTGGCTGTGGCACGGCACGCATGCTCCCTCGACACCGTATCATGACCTGGCATCGCCGCAGGCCCGCTCGGCAGCTCTTTTGAGCTCGCCAAATCCCTTCGAGGTCTCGCATCCCTCTTCACCCATCAACCCGCTCCAGATCGCCCCGTCTGCTGAGTTCCAGACCTTCGTCAGCAACTTGCTTAAAGTCACGATGGTCTCGCACAGCGTCACGCTCGTCGCGCTTCTTTACATCTACCGTCTGAAGACCAACAACCGCTGCATCGTCGGTCAGCTCGGGAGCGAGAGGAAGCCGTTCGTCGTCAGCCTGATCTTGGGGAACAAGTATCTGGACGAGTGAGTGGTGCTCGGTGTAGGGTTCATCATTGCTAACAACAGCAACACATACACCAACGCCACATGGGCCGAGCTGGCAGGGATCCCGCTGAAGGAGCTCAACGTGAGTGTAGTAATTTGTTACCTGGGTGGCGCGCTGACCGCAGCGCATGGAGTCAGAATTCCTTAAAGGCCTCGGATTTCGACTCGGCGTCGAGAAATCCGAGTACACGCACTGGAGGAACCTGCTCGATGGGTTCATCTTCTCCCGCCAACAATCTTCGCATCACGCCTCGCTCAGCCGACATCGACCATCATGGTCCCCACAGCCGATGTTGTACACGCCCACGACCATGGCCATCCCCCAGCTGCCAGAGCCGATGCAGAATCGCGCTCGGTCCGCATCGCCCATTCAGGTCTACGCTGCCCCCGACTACCAACCCACAGCAAGCTACAATTACGCCGAGCCTTCGCCAGTCCACCGCAAGCGCACAGCCGTGGATGCTTTTGCAGCCGATGTGCCTACCTCGACGCAATACTACGAGCACATGCGCTTGCCCATCCGCAAAGCTCAATTCGGGTCGATAGACGCCGGAGCGGGATTCAACGTTCCACCTGAGGCACCGACGTCGGGGTTGGCCCGGTCTTCTTCGCTCACTAGGCAGCAACGCCAGATCGCGCGACTGCCCGGAGAGGGAGGAAGGCGAGGGTCAATGGGGCAGATTTACGGCGCGACGACCCCTGCGGAAGCGCCCGAAGTGGATCTGCGACATGCGGCAGCGATGCAGTGGCAGAACGAAGAGCACGGCTACGCGTCCGCTCAGAACTACGCACCGACCGCGAATTGGCCTGGATCAAGTGCGCTGATCACGACCTATGACGGCTCCGCGCAGCCTGCTACGGTCCCTCCCGAGGTGAGTAGTTGCCTGTGCGTTCAGCTCCGCTGACATGCAGCACCTCATGTTCTATACACTCGCGGCGGAAGCGCATCCCGGATACGACGGCGCGCCTCGCAAAGCGATCCTGCGATACCAACACCCCTCTATATCTCAGACTGCCCTTCCCGCCTCGCAAGGCACATACCCAACCTATTCGCTCGACGACCCCATCACCTACGCCGAGTCGACCTACCCGCTGCCTCCTGCGTATGGCTACGCGGTCCCACAACCCGCTCAGTTCGCAAATGCCGGACCACCCGGATACGCGTATGACGCATCGGCATCGATGTCGTCCTCGCGTCGCACGCCCACTGGTCTCGGCATCTCCGGCGTGCACGCCCATGGTGCTAGTGGCATGCAATGGTCAGACGGGTTCCCCATGGCGGACGAGCAGGCGGTCCAGCCCGCCAGCACGTGGAAGGCGAGAAGCCAGTGGAGTTCGCCTGCGATCGGGCGAGTTGACCCAAAGATCTGGCAGCAGGCCTGAGCGGCTTTAGGCCGATGAGGCGAGAGCGACACACCTTCATGCTTATGCTACGTCCGACAGGAGCGGTCACACTCACGCCCGAAGGGACAAGACGACATGGACTCGGAGAGAAGTGACGAGATATGCAAATACGACAGACGACTACACTTGGAGAAGACACACATCACTCTCGGATCGCTCGACCGACGAGAGCCCTGCAGCGAGGACGACCCACACACGACCGCAGACAGACAGACAGCACACACATACGCAATCAGTAAACCTTCAACTTCATTATGTACAAAACCGGGAGCGACAGGAGCAGTATTCTCGGCGGCCTCCATCCCTTGTCATACAATAGGAATCAGCACTCGCACATGGGCAAAGGCAGTCCTTTTTGTATACATGACATGCAGTATCATTTCTCATGGCTTGGGTTCGGATATTTGTTTGTCCGATCATTTTGCGTGCTCGCGCGCCGGGTCGCGAGTCTCAACTGTCCTTTGAGACGGTTGCGCGCCAGGTTTGTGGGTTCTCTTGCATTGAAGACTGTATCCTGCGTGTGCATCACAACGGACAACCGCAGCTACTACCACGCTGCATATTGCCTTACACTGGGTCTACTTCCTACCGTTCCCGCCGAGCCTGCCAAACAGGTTGCCCACCGCCCCGATCGAGCCGCCCTGCGACCGATAACTCTCCAAAAAGTTCTTCATCATCTCATACTCCCTCTTCCCATCCTCATCCAGCTGGTCGACACCAACATCACCATCGTCGTCATCGTCGTCGTCGTCGTCGTCCACTCCCGCGTTCTTCAGCGCCGCCTTGAGCTCCCGGTCCATCGCTTCGAGCGTCTCGTCGTCGAGGTCGTCGAGATCCTCTTCGAGCGGCAGACCAGGCAAGGGCGCAAAGTTGACCTTCTTCTCCGTGGAGTCGGTCCTTGGTGGCGGAGGCGCAGATGGGCCTTTCGCGCGGGCAAGCTCGGCGTCCATGGCCGCCATGACCTTGTCGAACGAGTCGAGCGCGATGTTCGGCTGCCCGTCGGACGCAGCGGGACCATTCGAGGTAGCTGCATCTGCAGCGGGCGGAGCGGTAGGCGCAGGCGCAGGCGCGGCCTTCGCGGCGGATCCCTGAGGCAGCTGCTGCGCCGACTTCAGACCGCCTGCCAGGGCCGTCGGTCCACCTGTGGACTCCGTCGTCGCCTTCCGTTCCGGTACGAAAGCTGGCATCAGCAACTCGTCATATGCGAGCCACGTTCAAGCTCACCTCCCCGCTCCTTGCGCGACGAGACGATCTTGTTCCACATCTCCTCGTCGATGCCCAACGCCTCACGCGTAAACTTGATGAACTCTTCCTCCTCTTCACCCATATCCACATCCACATCCGCATCAGCCCCGACGACGACCGGCGCGTCGTCCCCCTGCTCCACGTCCTCCGCACCCCACACCTTCCGCCTCATCTGCTCGTCGATGTCGTCTCCCAGCGCCAGCTTCTTCTTGCGCGACTGCTGCACGCTCGCTTCGGCGGCCTCATCCTCGTCATCGCCTATCTCCTCTATCGTCGGGCCCATATCGCCCCACCGCATCTCGGCGATCTGACGCCCAAGCGTACCCGGGGGAGGCAAGTCCGCCTCGTCCATCTCGTCTTCCGAGTCTGACTCGACTCCGTCGAAGTGCTGCTTCTCGAACAGTGGCGGTCGGATAGAGGTCTTGGGCTCGCTTGCCACCACTTTCGGTGTCGCCTGTGCTGCTGGCTTCGCTGAGGGCTCGCCGATAGTTATCACTTCCGTGTCTGTCCCTTTTCGGCCCCAATCAGCCTCGTCTAGCGGGGCGACCAGGTTGCGCATCCGCTCGGCTTTGTCTTCCGGCGCGAGCTTATCCCACTGCTCCGCCTCGACCTGGTCTTGCATCTCGTCGTCCTCGTCATCATCGTCATTGTCGTCGCCGTCGTCATCTTCGTCATCCGAAAGCTCACTGGGCGTCAGTAGAGCGAAGATCCACCCGGCCCATCTGACTCACTCGATGAATCTCGCCCCTTCCATGTCCCCTTGACCGCCTATGAACTCCTCCACCTTCTTCGCCAGATCGCCCAGCGCCTGCCCATCCTCGTTCGCCAGCTGGACCTTCTCCGCCGATTCTGCACCTCCCATCTGGCCTGATGCGCGCTGCATCATCCCATCTAGCTCATCTGGCGAGACCTCCAGCCATGAATCGCTGTCCTCTGTTGTGTCCGCTGAGACCTGCAGCGTCTTGGTATCCGTCGAGGCCGAAGCGGTCAAAGCCTGATCCACCAGATACGCGAAACTTGGTCGTTGCGCCGTGACGCTGTACGGTCAGATTATGGCACCCATCGACGCCCCGAAGACTCACTCTGCTGTCCGCACTTCGTTCCAGCCTTTCGCAGCCTCCTCTTCCCGCTTCTTCCACTGCTCGCTTCCCTCCAGCTCGCTACCGAAAAAGCCTGCCCGTCTGAGGTTGGCGATGAAGGTGTCATAGTCCACACCGCCCTGAGCTTTACTGCTTCCACCGGCCTATAGGTCAGCTTCCTGCTCCCCCATAGACTCAGCAGCTCACTACACCGCTTCGTCCCTTTCTCCCGCCTTCCCGATACATTATTTCGAAGCCCGTCGCAATCTTGACCCCAAGATCTCTCCATCTCCGCTCGTCGTTCAGCTGCTCTCCCTCGCGTACGTGCCATTCCGGCCCGAATACCCTGGGCGGATGGAAGACTTGCCCTTGGAGCTGGGCATACGCAGCGCGAGTCATCAATACCGAGGACAATACTGCAGGCGCAGGCGGGAAATGTGTCATTCGAGACGCAGCCTGCGAGTCAGCGCGGTCCTTTTCATCTCCTGTCGAGCCAGCGCAGTTGCTGGACATACCCTCAGCTGAGCTGGGTCCCGCACGTAGAACCCTTCCACGGCTTTTTGGATCAGATCCGGCTGGACCGACAGCGCTTTAGCTACTGGCTCGGGGATCCACGCATTGGTCCGATGTTGGTGCGTCTTCATAGCGTCCGGGTAGCTGCCGTGAGCTCAACTGTACGCGGACGGTGCGAGCTCACCATGCAATGCGATCCCATACTGCATTCTCCATTCCACGCCCGGCCTGGTACTTCCCGGTTCGTACCGCGGCGATACCGTCCTCCTCGCTGACATACGCCTCCGGGTCGAAACGCCTCTCCTCTTGGTCCTCATCGGGGACTCTCCGCGGAAGACCCGAGGTCGATGAGCGTATCGAGAGTGGAACTAGGTGTAAATGACCGTCCTTGAGCCATACCTTCCCGTCAGCTATCAGCAAAGAGCGCGACAGCTGACCAACCCTGTTTTCGGCGTTCTCAGGCGACACCCAGGCAGGCAGCTCGTTCGCCGCTTCGATGAGGAGAAACTCGCCGTCGGTATCGCGTATGCTATGATCAGTCACTTGATCGACTGAAACCGGAGCGAGGAAGTCAGGGGGTCGGCTGAGTTGCACGATCCGCACACACCTTATGACGAGGTCCTTCCACCGCTTGGAGACCTCCCGCAACAGCCACACCACCAGCCACTCATCGTCCACCGCATCGCCCACTCTCATGCGACCCTCAAGCTTGTGCTTGCATCCCTCTGCGGGCTTGAGCTCCCACGCGTCCTTGTTCCACAACCACGGTTGAATCAGGAGCGACTGGACGTAGTCCGAAATGAGGACGGCCAAGCTCGACTCGTCCTCCTCTGCGGTCGATGCGAGGTGCAAGGTGTAATGAAGGGTATCCTCCGGTATGGAGGGAAGCGGGAACGCCCTCGAGCCGTGCGACAGTGACGGGAATGAGCTGTCCATGATGAGGGGAGATGGTTGCTGGAGAGCTGTAGACATTCCCAGACATTTGGCCCGACTGGGTGTAACATGGGTGGCGAACAAATACCTCGGACTTGGGCTCAATCTCCGTTGCCGTGATCGAGGCGAGATATCTCTAGTCTCAGCAGCCATAGCCGGGTTGACCACTTTGTACGCGGTACACCCCTCCTACACCCCTAACTGGCTGTAGGAGCCCGCAGACTATCAACAACCGCGGCGACATGGCCCCTCCCTCGTCGTCGCCATCGGCTTCGACGTCGGCGAGCCGTCAGTTGCCGCGCATCAATCGCGTGGACGTGCCGACGCCGTTGATACTGTCAGAGCGGGGCCAGTTGCTCAAGCTGTTCGTGCATCCGGAGGTTCCTATGCGCAATCACTTCATCTCCCAAGTTGATGTGAGTTGCGCAGCGTGCGGAAGACTTCCATCAGACCTAGAGCTTTACTGCCTTCGAGGCTCAAGTGAGGCTCGGTCGCCTGAATGAGAGCGTTCGCGCTAACGGTAGCCCCGCTGCATCGTCGACCTGCCGATGAAAGCCACGCATATCCTACTTGACCTCCTCCCGCCCCATCCCAAATCATCCATGTCGCCAACAATCGAACAGCGCGGATTCATCGAGCATCGCGACCGCCGCAGAGTGCTATGCGGGTACTGGGCGCAGGAGTGTCTGCGGATAGAGGGCGTCGCGGACACGGGATTCTGGGACCTCGCGGGCTGGGACGATACGGATCCGGACGAGTCCGTGGCGGTTGACGACGTCGTGGTCGTCTCGGACGATGATGACGAGGATCAAGACGGGACGTACGGCCCGCCAAAGTCTCAGTCTGGACGAACGCGTGGCTCCGAACGGACACTCAAACGCCGAAGGTTGGGAACGAGGACGAGCGGTGCGTCGGCCAAGGCGCTCACAGATGGCCAGAGCGCGAGGACACCGGGCGGGCCAGGCAGTCGAGGTGGCGGACGTGGACGCGGGACGGTGCGCGGTAGGGGTCGCGGTGCTGGCCCGTCGCACTCGTCACAGCGTGCCGCGGCGGGGAGCTCGAGGGCCAAAGCCGACACGGGCGAGATTGACAACCTCGAATCGGAAGACGAAGGGGTCATTGAACCGCTTACGCCCGAGTCTAACACCCCGACCTCGCAACGCAACGCCGTGGCCCGGACTGCATCGTCTCACAGTCTTCCCGGGCGCCAGCTCGCCGAGCGGCCGCAGTCAGGGCGGCAACGCACCCGCAAGAGGCGAAAGGGGCTCAAAGAGCTCACGCCCGCGGAGATTCAGGCCCAGTATGACTACTTCCTCACGTTCACGCAGC
Source organism: Papiliotrema flavescens NRRL Y-50378 (assembly GCA_000442785.1). NCBI lineage: Eukaryota > Fungi > Basidiomycota > Tremellomycetes > Tremellales > Rhynchogastremaceae > Papiliotrema > Papiliotrema flavescens. Next base: position 204,445 of record CAUG01000321.1, read on the forward strand.
ATCAGCTCGGGCAGCGCTTGCCCGAGAACAGCAGGGTCGGGTCGGTGCATACCGTCAAGCAGTGGATGATCCTCGACGTGCAGGACATGTGGGTCGAGGCGCGCACAAAGTATTGCCGGCGGAACCTCGACACCATGTGCATCATGCTCAGCACGTGGAGGACGGCGCGAGTGCGTGCTCAAGCGCATTGCACGGCATTTTCCAAGCGAGGGCTGATCGCAGGACTACAACCTCTCGCCGCAGGCCCTGCGGAAGCACTACGACTCGACCAAGCGCGTCATCATCGCCGACAAGGGAGCCTACGTCCCTGTGGGGCAGCGACCGCCCAATTGGCCGTTCCACGACAAGGCGCCGAAGAACCCGGAAGCAGGCGTGCACTGGATATACGACTGGACGTCCAAGGAGTGCAATGCGTTCTTGGGACGGGACACTTCTACGGGGGCTTGGGGTCAAGGGATGGCCAAGGCCGAAGAGGACAGCGAGACGGAGGGAGACGAGCTCGAAGATGACGAGCTTGACGATGTCGATGTTGATGTTGAAGACCTTACGGGCATGATCTCGGACTAGCAATTCCGACCCTCGAGTAGCGCGGCGGTCATCATTCTTGTTGCATACAATGAGCATTTGTCATATCCTAGTTTTGTTGTGAGCCTATGCACCACGCCATTTCTTTGGCCTGGGTATGTACAAACACATTCTGACTTGTCTTAATACACCCACTTCTCGCCCTGTGCCCACTGCGCGAGCCCATCTCGGCCCACGTCTCGGACAGTCGCCCGCTTCGGCACAGTCATGCCCTCCTTTTCATCGCCATCCGAGGTGCTGACGAAGTCGGTGGAAGACGCCGAGCTCGATCCAGGCTGCAAGACGCCCAGTCCCGATCCACCCAGTGAAGTCAGGTGCGGCTCGAAGCCCATGTTCCGGAGTTCACCGACCAAGCTAGTCAGTGAAGCCTCGGGGAAGTCTACGAGTCAGCTGTGGTTCGACGACGGCGCCCAGAGCGCTCACTGTCCGGGATCAGGGTCACGGCGCATCCTCCTCCGCCAGCACCAGTCAATTTCGTGGCGAGGTTGTACGGCGCCTGCGAAGTGGCCGCAACAATCATCTCCAAGCTCGGGTGAGACACGCCGAGCTTGACGAGGTGGGTGTGGTTCTCTCGAATGAGCTCCTGCCTGTCAGCACCACACCGCATCGCCGACTTCATGCAACACACCTCCAATCGCTCGACCAGGTGCTGTCGCTCCACCTGCGACGCGCCACTCAACAAACCCCGCGCCTCATCGCTGATCGACTGGATGGCATCGAGAATCGGGTCGACGACTTCGGGCTCAGCGAGCCTCTTGGCGCTCACGCCAGCCACGAGCGACTTTGTGTCTCGCGGTACGAGCGTGTTCGTGAGCAAGAGCTTGATAGAAGAGAAGCTGCCATTAGCGACCTTGCGTTGACGTGCCGACTGCCGGCTCACCCATTCAAAGCCTCCAGTCCACCCGACTTGCCGCCGAAAGATCGAGTGAAAGCAACAGCACCACCTCGGACGGAAACCGCATTGTCGATGCCACTCGGGTTTCCGTGCAAGACCTTCTCCGCCAGGAATGCCCAGCCGTCGACCAAGTCGGTGTCCTTGGCGCTGATGCCTGACGCCTCAGAGACGGACAGGTGCTTGTGAGCAAGCAGCAGCGCAGACGCGACAGTCGTCGAGAAGGCCGCGGAGGAGCCGAGACCCGCGCCGATGGGAAGGTTGGACGACGCAGTGAAAGTCCCGGCGAAGCTGCGGGTCAGTCCTGCTCCGAACTCGTCATGGCAAAACTCACGCGTTACGCTCTGATCCTGCAATGACCATGTACAGGTACAGGAACGCAACTTGGGCCCCCAAGCCCCTGTTATCCCCCTCGGCTCCTCTTGTGTGTACTTCTATGGCCTGCAGGAGGGGAGGGTCGAGTTCCTTATCGGCGGATCGGCGGGACCCGTCCGCGTGCAACGGCAACAGGTTCCACGGCAACTTGGAGATGTCCCACTCGATCTCGAGGTCGTCGAGCTCAGGCGCCTCGAGGGCGATCTTGTTGTCGTTTCGGGGAGAGAGTACAGAGTAACATCGGAGGTCGACGGAAGTCGCAACGGCGGTCTGCATATTAGTTTGATGACCACTTTGTTCGGGCACGGGGCGATGACTGACCACTCCGTGGACAACGGCGTGCTCGCCAAAGAGGATGACCTTGCCCGGAGCTGAAACGGTGATCTCCTGCTCGAGCTGTTTTTTTTCGCTAAAGCCGAGGGTGTTCTTGATGCTGTGCGCGAGCTTCTCAAGGCCAGAACCTTTGGGTCGCTGGAAGGCCTTGGCTCGAGACAGAATCCAAGCATTTCGGTCAGTCGCGAAAAGCTCCTCGTTGGCGGACTTGCTAAGCACTTGCGCAGAGTGGTCGGGAACGATAGCACCGCTGGCAACGAGTGAGTGCTCCAGGTCGTCGATGAGATCTCGCGGGTCTTCGATACCGACACACAGTCGGATCAAGTTCTCCGGCAGACCTCGCTCCGCTCGAACAGCAGCGGAAATAGAGGCGTGGCTACCATGAGCGACACGAACGACCAAATACAGACCAACTCACGACATGAGACACGGCATGGAAATCAGACTGTTGACCGCACCGAATGACACACTGATACCCCACAGCCTCGTTCCGCCCACAATCCTCTCGCTGAGAGCCTTGTCGCCCGTGACGAAAGACAGCACCGCTCCCGCTCCGGTCGCCTGCTTCCAGTGGACATCGTACAGCGGGTGTCGCTTGAGGCCTGGGTAGTGCACCAGGAAGCCGAGTTGGTCGAGGTAAGTCGCGACGAGCTGAGCGGTGAGCTGCATCCTGTCCATCCTGATGGACATGGTCTTGATTCCTCTAAGCAGGAGGAACGAGTCGAACGGCGCCAGACCGGATCCGACCGAGTTAATCAAGAAGGCGATGGACTTGCCGATCTCCGGATTGGCGACGGCAATGATACCGGCCATGAGGTCGTGGTGGCCGGAGAGGTACTTGGTCGCCGAGTCGTAAACGATGTCGACCCCGAGCTCGAGCGGGCGTTGCAGGTACGGCGACATCATAGTGTTGTCGACGACGATGAGGGTGTCCGGGTTCGCGCCTTTGATGGCCTTGACGAGAGCTTTGATGTCGGCGATCTTGAGGAGGGGGTTGGTGGGCGATTCAAGCAGGACCATCTTGACCCTGCCCGTCAGTCCGCGCAGGCATGTGCTCCACGGCCACACTTACTTGTTGCCCGGTCCCAGGTGGGGCACAACCTCTTCCACGCGCGTCGTGTCGACGTGTCGGACATCCACACCACCGTGCGTCGACAGATACGTCAAGAGACGGTTCGTCCCCCCGTAGATGTCATCTCCAGCCAAGACCGTCTCCCCCGGCTTGACCATGCGCAGAATAGTGTCCAAGCACGTCATGCCCGTCGAGAGGGCGAACGCCTGCGTCGCGCCGTACAGCCTGGCGAGATGCGACTCTGTCATCAGCACCTATCCATTCGCAGGTATGATCGTCGGAGCTCACCGAGACCGCCCCGGGTGGGGTTGCCCGACCGGGTGTAATCGTACTGTCCATCAAGACCCTTGAACGTCGCCGTTTGGTAAATGGGCGTGGAGCTGGCGCCATACTGGTCCTTGCCTTCAACGGCGACGCAGAGGGTGGAGAAGCGCCAGTTGGCGGCTCGAGCTTGGCGCTGCTCGGCCTCGCTCGGAGCTTTGGTGGAGACGGAGTAGACGGATGTCGCCATGGACGATTCGGAGGGTGAGGGTGGGGAGCTCATGCTGCTGGTGTGGTGGTTGTGTATGTACTGGATGGGATGAGAAGAGTGGACTGGTTCTGTGTATGTTCTGTGTGTGTATGGTGAGGAAAATGAGGACGAGTGGTGTTACCCATAAGCAGTATTATGGTGCCATGGCGCTATGACTGTGATTCCCGAGTCGGTCAATCACGCCATAACAATATTCGTACAACAGCTAGTGGCGAACTCATCCATCTCTCTTTAACACCCATCTTGCCATTCGGCCTCGTCCGTCCCTTCTGGCTCATCGCCCATGCAGTGCTCGCTCTGGCCCGCGCTCAATGTATTGACAAGGATACATGTCCAGATATATAGAATGATCTATGGGATAACGATAACCTATGAAGGGTAGATTGATGGAAACAAGATTATTGTCCGTGCCAGCACGAAAGACAGTAATTGCTATGGCTGAGAATGTCCAGAATCAATGGAGAACCCGCTCCGACAACAACACGCCAACCCCTTCAACTTCATCCCCCAGGAGCTATCTACGAGCTCGAACCGAGGTAGTAGTTGAAGTTGTAGGTCTGCGGCGTCGCGGTGTACGAGAAGCCGGACGAGGCGTACGAGGCGACGGTGTTGCCGTTGCGGACGATGGAGCCGGAGAGGCCGCCGAAGCCAGCGGGGATCTTGAGCTTGGAGAGACCGCCAGACACCGAGAACGTCTGGGTGTTGCCTCCGGACGTGAGGGTGACCTGGGCAGGGCCCGTGGTGAGCACGACGGCGTACAAGTTGTCGTCGGTCCAGTTCCAGCCGGTCGGCTGGCCGGCCGGATCGTTGCTCGCGACGGCGTTGTGCGGGTGCGGTCGCTGCCACATGACGAGCGTGTCCTCGGTGATGGCGGGGTACGCGCCCGTCTTGAAGGCGGTCGAGTAGTACTTGGTCAAGACGTTGATGCCCTCGTGGTCGAGACCGTTGGTCCACGCCTCGGAGCCGGCGGGAAGCGCACCGTGGATGGGACCAATGTACGAGCTCTCTCCGTAGTCGTTCCACGTGAGGATCTCGAGGGACTTGACCTGCTGTCGCATCGCGATGAGCTGCTCCCATCGCGTGGCGTACAGCCAGTTGTCGCTGCGGTACAGCCAGTTCTTGTTCCACGAGCTGGCGCCAAAGTGCGTGTAGAAGAAGGGCGAGATGGCCGCCATGTACTCCTTGGACCCAAGCGCGCTGATGTAGTGGTTGTCCGTGTCGGTCGTGATGTCCGCAGAGTTCATGGGCCAGGCAGAGTTCCAGTTGAGCTCGCCGTCCATCCAGGAGTTGGACTGGAACGTCGACGGGTCGGAGAACACGCTCGGCACGAAGAAGATCGAGACGCCCTGGCTGGTCAACTGGTCGACAAACGCGTGTTGCCATCCGTCGGCGGATCCAGTGCCGAACGTGCAGTCCGAACCGGCGAACGTCGAGACAAGGACCTTGCCGTTGCGCATGGCCTGGTTAGGGTGCGACGCGTACGTCTTGACGAGGTTGACGAGCGTGTTGGCATCGGACCACGAGCCACACGCCATGACGGTCATGTCGAGCGACAGGAACATCTTGAAACCGGTTCCACTCTGCTCGGCAGCCGTGTACGCATCGGAAATTCGAGCGGGTTGCCACCAGTCCGAGCCCATGTTGAGCGCGAATCCGTCAATGCCGTACGAAGAGGCCTTGCTGACGTCCGAAGCCCAGTCGCTCACGCCGTAGGGGTACGTGTTACCGACCATGTGGTGCGCCCAGACGACGTGCTCGTCAGACGAGACCGGGACGGAGGTGGTCGATGGCGGGGCAGCAGAGGCAGAGGACGGAGCGGCAGTCGTGGCGGCAGCGGAGGACGAAACAACAGCGGAGCTGACCACAGCGGAGGTGGTCACAACGGCAGAGCTGGGCACAACGGCCGAGGCGGTGGCCACGGAGCTGGATGCGCTCGCGCTAGTCTTCGTGACGATCAAGACCGGGTTGGTGAGCGACGGCACTTGCGAGCCCGTGGCGGTCGAGTTGTCGCAGCTGCCCGAGATCAACTCGTACAGCTCAACGGCCCAATCACCGCCGCAGTCCTCGGTGCTGTCGCCCGCGCACGGCATGCCGCACGAGCCCTCGGTATACGAGAGCGTGGACGAAATGGAGCTGCCGCAGTAGCACTCCTTTCCATATTCGGTTCCGGCGAACTGGTACCCCTGGTCCTCGCACGTCGACAGACACGAGTCGACGGTCATGTCGTCCCAGTTCTGGTTGCTCCAGCCGGTGAGGACCCGTGCGTCCTCCGAGTCGACGGCGCATCCGAGAGAGTACCACTCGGACTCGTCGGACGGAAGCGTCGTGGCGGACGGAGACGGCGCAGCGGTGATGCTCGCGCTGACGGAGGCAGACGCCGAGACGTTTGGCGAGATCGACGCAGAGGCGGAAGCAGAAAGCGAGACGTTGGCAGTGATCGAGGCGGAGGCGGACGCAGAGACGGACGCGTTGCCGGTGATGGACGGCAAGGCGGAGATGGACTCGTTGGCGGACACCGAGGCCGACGCAGACGGCAGGGCGGTGCTCGCGGGGTCGACAAGCGTCGTCGTGACTGTCAGAGGCGTACATGACGGCAAGCCGGTCATGTTGTACGTGTAGAGCGAGAGCAACCAGGTGCTTCCGCACATCTCTCCCGGAGCGCCCGAGCATGGTACATTGCACAGCGAGTCGGCATTGGGAGCGCCTCCGTTTCCAACATAGCCGTTGCCACAGTAGCACTGGAAGTCAGCATAAACGTCACAGCCATCCTACAGCGCTGGCCACTCACCTCGTCACCGTACTCGACACCGGCGATAGCGTATCCCTGCTTCTGGCACTCGGTCAGACACAAGAGCGGGCTCAGGCTCTCCGACGAGAAGGCAAAGCCCTGCAGCAGTCGCTCGTCCCACGACTCGGTGATGCAGCCGTGGTATGCCCATCCGGCGGGCAGGGAGACATCCCGCTTGGTCGGCAGAGGAGGGGGCTTGGACTGCGCGTGAGCCAGGCTAGACGAAGAGTGACCAGTACGACTCACAAGACCGTGGACAGAGCCGTAGTATCGCGCGTACACCGAGTGCAGCGTCCTCTTCGAGCTGGAGATGAGGTTGGCGACGCGCGGCGGGGCGTGTCGGCCAGACGTTCCGAACGGCTTGGCGTCCACGGAGCCGATGACGGCGAGCGCGAGCGCAAGAGTAGAGGCGACCGGCGCCATTATAGAGATTACTGAGTGCTCGGGCGTGCGATGGGGATAGTCGGTTGTAGGCGATCGGTTATCCACAGGATATCCTTGTCAATAAAGAGAGTGTTGCCGTCGAGGCTACGAGCACCAGGCTCAAGGTCAGTCGATAACTGAGAGAAAGAGAAAGCGAGAACAGCGAAAACCGGGAGTCGAACGATGAAGAGAAGACAAGATGCATGCCCGCCCAGGTCGTATTCTATATCTTCGTCTCTCGTCAGGTCGCGATCTTGGATCCGACATGGAATGGCGCGACGGACTACACATGACGCGGTGGAAAGAGGCGTTTTCTCAAGCGCGCAGGAGCGTGCCCTATGCTGAAAGCGCGCCATCGGCAGCCCTCCCATCCGTTATGGGTAATATCCCGGTCACCCTTGGTGATATCAGCGCTGCGTGACAGGCGGACCAAGGCGGGCAAGCGGTGAGTATGTGCACAAAGTTGGCACTACGGCAACTGGCCAGGCCGCGCGAAAGCCCAGCGCGATCGCTACGGAATGGCGTTGTGCGGAGCTTGTCATGATGGATGAGGTAGGTCTGAAATGGCTGGAGGCCAAAGTATGGGAGAGGGCGCGAGATTAAGGGACAAGTGTGCCAATTGCAAGAAGATGGCGGGTAACGCGTCGAACAAAAAGAGAACAGTCGCGCAGGGTAGAGCCTCGAATTGCTTCTTTCGGTAAATCAGTCCAACCGACGCGGAAAAGGCACTTGCCGGACGATCGCGGTCGCCCTTTTGGGTGTACCTCGATGCGTCCTTGTTCACTGCCGGTTCCTTGTTGCGACGGAACAGTGACTCACCGGCAGACGCAGGCCTTCATGTTCAGCGGACTCCGGCGCTCGGCATACCAGGCCTGGTCGGATGATGTCTTGGCGGCGTGCCAGTGGCAGTGAGCTGCCAAGTGTGGCAAGCGAGCTCGTTCGGAATGACCACTCTTACATCGGCTCCGCGCTACAGCCGATCGCACCGTCTGCCACGACGCAATGCGAGCTGTCGCCATGCGATTGATGTTTCTTGATACGGAGCGGCGTCACACCGTCACCACAGGCGAAAGGATCGAGCCCCGAGCTCGGTGAAAGGATGCTTCCTGGTTTCACTGCGTCGTATCAGGAGGGCAGAGCGTGTTGGCGTCAGTCCAGAGCAGATATCTTACTGTAGCTGCCTGTTTTGCGTCTTCTGACTGCGCTGTGTCCACGTACATGATGCTGTGGAAGACGGCATGCGCAGCTGGACTGCTCATACCCCTCACGTGGGCCCAAGACACGGCAGGAACACCATCCGAGCCCGTCACCACGTCAGACCCGGCAGCCCCTGCTCCTTCCGCCTCCACGGCAACTGAGGAGTGCTCGTGGGATGGCTCCGTCTCGTGCGTGCGGCGAGATCTGTTTCGCGGACGCTGATGTCAGTGACTACCTTACCTGTCAGAAGGGCAACGTCTCCACCACGACGCTGATCGCCGCTGGCATAGGCGTCACAGTCGGGATCCTCCTGCTTGTCGGTGTTTGCGTATGGCTCTGTCGCCGGCAACAAAACGCACGATACCCCAGCAAAACTGCCCCGAATGACCTGGAGGAAACAGCAGCTGCCAAGCCCGACCCGCCGCGGACATATGATTCGGATGAGACTGACGAAGAGGTGGAACAGCCATCTGTTGCCGAGCTCAAGCGGAAACCTCGCCCGCCCGACGAAGAAACCCCGCCTCTGCCGACGAAGGGCGAAGAACTCATAAAGAGTCAGCCGCATCCTCGAGCAGCCAGAGTCGACAGCGCGAGTTCATCGAGCGATGTTAGCTACCTGACGCCCCCTCCTCCTCATCCGGCACACATCCCCCCGCCGTCGCTTCCCAGCGCCTTGTCCGGGTCGCCTGTCGAGCATGATTCGCCCCGGCAGCTGTACCCAACAAACCCGTCCCCTGCTCCGCGTCACCTCCGGTCGTCGATGCATTCCAATCGTCAGTCCATCGCATCCACGCGGACGGGTCGCGTGGATGAGACAGTCGTGCCGCCCATGCCCACTGCGCCCGTCCGATCGGGTACCGCTCCACTCAACATCCGCAAGTCCACTTTCGACGCGACAGCACAGCCTTCTAGACGACCAAGTGGCGCCATCCCGAGCTACTACGAAGCCACCCAGGGTCAGAGCATTTCGCGCCCTGTTTCCCGCGCGGCTAGACCGACGATGTCTGCTTACGCTCAAAGCTCATCGGGGCCCGATGTGCCTCCGCCTGTGCCTCTTGCAGGTCGACCATTAGTTGACGGGCGACGACCGAGTGCGTCCACCCCGCATGCGCAGAGGAAAGGATCGGAGGGACCCAGGCGTGGCAGTGCGGAGCGTGGCGGCATGATTTGACGAATTCGGCAAGGCACCAGAAATGACACGTATGCATATTCTCCACCCTACATGCACCTGCCCTGCGGTTGGAGGTAATTGCATGGTCGATCTGCTCCAGGGGGAACGTAAGCCTGCGCCTCGGATCGCGAATCATGGGCAGATGTCTCACTTGTTATCTCGCAATCTCGGCATTTTCGGCTGGACTGATCCGCGTTGATTCATCATCTACCTGCCCAGCCGCACCTTCGCGACCGTTTGACCTTACTCTTGGCGTCGACCACGACTTGCAGCTGCGGTTTGCTCTTGGAACCATCAGCAGTCTGAGTGCTATCGAGCTCGAGGATGCTTTCCTACTTGATCATTGCTTTCTTGATCGGTTATATCCTATCGACCAAGAGACCTCCAGCACCATTACCGTCTCGTCATCCAAAGTCCGACACACACCGTGACCCTGCCGACCCTTCCGACCCTCGCTCTGGATCGACAGGGCAGACGGCACCAGTTTCTCAAGTTCAACAAGCAATCGAGCAGCTTCCGTCTCTCGAATGCCACGTTGCACCGACACCGGAGGACACCGGGACCACCAGCTTGACGGCCCCGGATGGAGAGAGCGAAACGAAGGATTCCGCAGCCGTCAGTCTACAGCCTGCTCGGGTCTCATACGCATTGCTGAACCACAGCCCCGCTCGATCACACCATCCGAAAGCGATGACAACCCGTGGCCCGTCGACGCCCCCCTCGACAGCCAAATATCCTACCATCCGGGATCGGGCTGGGAGGACGAGCGCAAGCCCGGTCCTCAAGAACGAGGCAGCCGGGATAAGCCCCCGCACATGGATAACAGAGGATGGGTGGACAACAATCCAGCGAGCTCGAATTCTTCTGGGTACGGGTCGGGCAGAGCTCGGCGCCAGGTTAAACATGTGAGTCAGTCCAGTCGTCCGAGTAGTTGCGTCTGAAACTGGCGGGCGATTGCTGTCTAATTGCACGAGTTCCAACTGATTGGCAGTCTTGGGGCAGGAGATGGGTTGCCGAATCCGAGCCGAGCACCACGGGAATTGCGGTGAGCACGGTGAGCAGGACCCTGGACCAGGAGGCATGGGGAAATGTGTGCGGACCGTATGGGCCGCATTTCCATTTGGCCCCAACCTTGCAGACTGTAAGTTACAGTCTGCCAGAGGACCTCTCTACTCCCAAGTACTTCCTGGGCTCCTCATTCCAAGACTGCCATACCGAACTTCCCTTTGACTGGCGGGACGCAGCATGCAAGCCTATCACAAAGAATGGTGCCTTTTGCGGCGAGCGGGAGGAAGGATTGCCTTTGTGTGAGCTCATTTATCAGAGGGGTATTTCGGTAGGTCGGAAAGAGACATGCGAAATCTGCGAGGACGTCTTCCACTCCAGGATTGACTTACGCAACGTGAGTGGCGGTGATGCAATACGGGTCTTGTCGGCAGCGGTCTGCCGTGCTGATGTGCAGCACAAGAAGGCGGTGCACGACTGGTCTGTGCTTTGTACGGCATGCCTAGAGACGTTCCCGGACGGCTTTGTCGCATTGGAAGTGAGCACAAGCGTAACAAGAGTCCAGTCTGTCACTGAACAAAGCACTACCGGCTTGTTCATGGAGCTGGCAGTATTGGCTTCGAAGGCATCGCTGAATATCTCGCCGGCCTCCGGGCATCCAACGGAACCTCAACGACATCAGGCCCTGAGCCCGCATCGACCAGCGAGTCAAGCGCGACGTCGACCTGGTCTGAGGGAAGCTCGAACGTCGCATCCTATCTTCCCACTACCACGCCATCTCGAACCTCTACGTCGACCCCGTTCTCCAGCTCGAGCGACTCTGAGGGCTGGCCCGGTGCCAGCGTTACGTTCCCGCTGCATGTCAGACCAGCCGAGAATGTCTGCTCGGATTGCTGGGCTCATTTCTCCAACCCGGGTGCTTTGGAAATGGTGCGTGGCCGTCAACCAGTCGAGACGCGCCTCACATCCTGACTGACAGCATCGTGAGGGACCTTGTGACCCGACGCCACCGTCACTGACCGACAACGAATACCCGCCTCTTCCTCGGCGTGAAAGTCCGTCTGCTCATTCACATCATACTTCGGAGAGCACGCACGAGATCGAGGTCGCCGAAGGCCAAACAATCTGGAAATCAGGACCGTGGTCGATGGGTCGTCGTCCGGTCGAAAGGGAGGAGCATGCCGGCATGCAAACGACAGAGCCCAACCTGGATGATACGACCAAATCCATGGAGGATTCGATCCAATCTTCGACGAGCGAGCGACCGTCCGATGTCGAGCTCAACAAGTCGTACACGAAGGAGCAGGATGTGACGATTTTCGGCGCTTGGGATGTCGTTGGTCCCATGCCCGTCGCGAGCCCTTATGCCGCATCGCAAGAGGCGAAACAGAACCAAAACGCCGCCAATGAACTCGGTGGATCCAACGACACCCCTGATCATTCGCACATCACCAACGCGATTGTGAAAGCGAAGCCACTTATCGGGCACGCAATACCAACCCAGGTCAAGTCCATTTCGCCAGTGGCCGCTCGGGCGGTTGTCATACCATCCTCGACTACGCCTCACGGCGAGCTATTCGCCCCCAGTGAAATGCCCGAAAACGTTACTATGGTCGAGCAGATCCCGTCCTTCGCTCTTCCGGCTTTCCACAGCCATTTCGAGGCCTTTGTACGGGAGGCAAACTCTGGCGAGACCGATACAGGCGGAGGGGTCGCGAACACCGGTCCGACTCCTGACGGCAAGCAGACGTCCTCCGGATCGGCCCGGGATTCGAGTGGTCCTCGCCCCGCAGAAGTGAAGTATGATACCGCATCATCCACTGAACGGCAATCATACGCAGCAGAAGAGAACTTGAAGCCCGTACTGCAGTACTACCATCCCGCAGACAATTACATGGAGTATCACCCGTCGAATGATCCGCCACCGCCACCGCCGACTCGACCGCCCGAACCACTCACATTGTCCGATATCACGAAGCGGCAGCGATCATACAGAATCGAGGTCGCCAACGCTCGATCAAAGGGCAAGAAAGCCGCCTCAAAAACACCGGGTAAGATTCCGCCGGCTGGGTCGTACTTGGAGCCCAAGTTCGACGACGGTTGGACCACCTTCGGCGGCGAGGCGGCCGTGAGGAGCCAGGGTGGCTGCGTGGCGAAGACCGCCGAGGAGTGGGCCGTGCCAGCCTCGGAGAGTCAGAATCAACTCAGGTTCGGCGGATGGTGAGGAACATAGAGAGGAGAAGGAAGGCAAATGTCTGTCCGTGAAGGAGAAGAGAGTGATGTCTTGTATATGATTGTGCAGCCAAGCACGTCTCCCGTGGGCGCACTTTGCACTCCGGAAGACGGCACTTGCTGAATTGCTCTCATTTGTAATTCCTAGCATCGTTCCCTGGCTGCGATTATACCCAAACATATATGCATACATACCCCATACCGCTGCCGCCGAGTTACCTGCCTAGCTTTCAGAACCCTAATCATTCCGCGGTCCCACCTTCGAGACAACATACGCCCTCACCCGCTTCTGCTCCTCCCCACCCACTCCGTCAATCTCCTCCGGCACCTGTCCGTCCATATTTGGCTATCGTCAGCTGTGAGAAGACAGAAGAGTTCAAAAGCTGACCCGCTCGCGATCCGTGCCAGCCTCAATGAGCACCACCGCGGCGTCGCCGTGCCCCGACTCCATGGCGAGATGCAATGGCGTGTTGCCCGCGCGGTCCGCGCCGTTCAAGCGCGTCTTGGGGCGCCCTTCTGGCGGGTGCAGCAACAGTTGGAGGAAGGCGTTCGAGCCGGTCGTGGCTGCTCGGTGGAGGGGGAACTGGGACGCGCGGTCTTTTGCGTTGATCTGCGGTCAGCGCAGGTTGAGCGAGGCGAATTGTTCGGGGCTTACATCCGCGCCGTGGTTGATGAGCAAGCGTCCGACCTGTCTTTAGCTACAGGCCGTGAGACAACTGGGGGTATTGGATTGAAGCAGCTGCTGGTGTGTGTGTAGTCTATCCGAGGATGACATTCGCACCGGATCACTCACCTGCACGTTCCCTCTGGACGCAGCGTAATGCAACGCCGTCTGCCCCTTCTCGTTCGCCGCGTCGACTTTCGCCCCGGAATGCAGCAGCTCATTGACGATGTCGTAATGGCTCGCCGCGGCTTCGCGTCAGGTTGAAGTCCCTGCCTATAGACCGAGAAGCTCACAGGCAATCATGAGCGGTGTCCAGCCCATCGAATCGCGGGCGTCGATGTCGGGCGAGTATGAAAGCAAGAGCTGCACCATGCTGAGAGACGGGGTGGTGGCTGCCCAGTGCAGAGCTGTCCGGCCGTCCTGCTATGAGCCATGTTCACGTCCCCATTCCCATCCCCGAATAGCTGCCACGATTATCTTTGAGGCCGCACTTGGGATGGTCGCGGAGGCGGTTCGAGCAAAGTCGCCAAGGGAGGAGAGGCGAGTCATCGGCACATAACTCACATCGTCCTTTGCGTTGATAAGCTTGGCATCATCGGCAAGCAACGAGCGCACAAGCCCTGGCTGTCCTTCAAGCGCAGCCTTCTGAACGCTGAAGCTGGACATGGCGGCGGTGATGATGCTCGAGGTGATTGAGGTGAATCACAGACAGGCTGTCAGTCATTCGTGACAGTGGACTAGCAAGCGCCTACGCAAGTGGAGGTGAACATGACCCAGTTTTCCCGCATTTTACCCGTGAGGCAAGACTCTCTTCAACCTCCTCAATCTGTGCAGCGCATAATCATACATGACTTGTATATACATCGACAGACGACGCCGCGTCCGCTCTAGTATCCAAAAGAGTCGCTCATCCAGCCACGACATTCGCTAGTGTATGACAGCCGTCCGATCGGCACTACTCTATGCCCTAGTCTGCCGCGCGATAGCGCCACCCTAATAGTCATCATCGCCATCATCGCTGCTCTCCGACGGCGTCGGATCCGGCGAGATGTTCTCCAGCCGCTTGCTCCCTCCACCCCCCATGCTCAGCTTGATCTTCGGCATCGTGACCTTCTCGAGCGGCTTGAACATCGGAGTGCTCGTCCCGCTAGGCGCAGCACTGGGTCCACCAGACACATCCGCCGATCCATTCCCGCCATTGAGCTTTGCCATCTCCTCGTCCCATCGCTTGTCGAAGAACTCTTGCATCTCCTCCGCGGCGGCATAGACCCACGACGCCTCTTCGTTGTACGTCCGCGCGTTGTCCCATACCTGGTGCATGTCCGCGCGGAACGCCGTGAGCGTAAAGGCCGTGTCTTTGCCAATACGCTTCTTGATCTGGTTCATCGTCATGGGCCGCTTGATGATGACGTAGTAGTCGGGGAACGTCTTCTTGTCGACCGCTTTGATGAAGAACTGGTTGAGGTCCTCGCCTAGCTCCGACTTGAGCGCGTTCGTTTCGTCGTACAGCTTCTGCATGAGGCCAACGTCCGATGGCGATGGTGCAGACGATTCGACCTTGCGGCGTTTCTGCCATCAGCATCGCACAGTCGCCAGGCATCACGACTCACCGATGACCCGTCGTCGCCCATGACCGAGGGCGTGGCAGACATGCTCGGCCTAGCCCGCTTCTTGGCTGACTTCGGCACGGCTGGCGCCGCCGAATTCTCCTCCAGCAGCTTGCCAGCGTCGAGCGGTTTGCCTTGGGCTTCCGCTTCCGCCAACAGCGCATTGAGCCGCTTCCTCTCCGCTCTTTGGTCGATCCTGCTGCGTTTCCTGTCCGCAGCCTCATCCGGATCGTCATCGGACGCGTCCATAGCAGTGAGCCACTGGTCATCGGTGAGGCCGTCCGTGTACCGCACGTCGTTCTTAGCGCGTCGACCTCGACCTTCCGCTTCAGCCTCTTGCTCCTGCGCCGCTCGAGCGATATCGGCGTCCATGTCTCGGCGGTAGAACGCCGGCAGCTCGGACTCGATCATGAGCGGTGGAGGAAGGGGCTTTGTCTCCCCGCTGGCTCGCCACTGTTGCTGTCGCAGAGCCGGTCGCTCTCGGTCCATGCGCGAGAAGATGGCAAGCTCGTCGTCACCACGTGCAAGCAGGTCGTTCAGCTCGTCGTCGTCGAGCTCATTGACCTCCTCGCTGTCGTTTTCGGTCGTCTCGAAGGCTTTGGCCTGATTGATCAGCACTGAGCACTATGAAGTGACCTCTGCACATACCAAAATCTCTTCATACTCTGTACTCGTCGTTACGTCGTCGAATTTACCCGCTTGGATGACCTTTCCATCGATCTCGAGCTTCTTCTGCGCACGCGCCAACACAAGCTCTTCGACCGTGTTGGACGAGATCAATCGCAACACCCTGACCTCCTTCTTCTGACCGATACGATGTGCTCGGTCCTGCGCTTGCAAATCGGCGTGCGGGTTCCAGTCAGTGTCGTAGCTGTCATCAGCAACAGTCCCAGCACACAGGAACTGAGCATCCATGCACTCACATAATGACCGTATCGGCGGATTGCAAGTTCAGACCCAGGCCACCAGCTCGGGTGGACAGGATGAAAACCTGGTACGGACTGCTGGGATCGTTGAACGTCGAGAGAAGATGCTGTCGTTCCTCCTGCTTCGTTCCACCGTCAAGTCGACAGTACTTCCACCCTCTGTAGTCGAAGAAGTCCGCAATGAGCGTCATGATCTCCGTCATCTGGAAAAAGATGAGGACCTTGTGGCCCGTCGAGAACAGCTTGGGCAGGATTCGGTCGAGCAGCTCGAATTTTCCGGCCGTGCGGCAAATCTCCTCGTTGACATTGCTCTCCGGCGCAAAGTCCTGATCGACCTCGGGGAAGACGAACGGGTGATTACAAATCTTTCGAAGCTGCATCAGAGCGTTCTGCAGGTTGAGACCCTTTCGTGCATTCCTATCCGTCAGCATGGCCTCGGAACGGGTGCAGCACCCGCGAAGTGCACACTTACGGCTTAGTCATGTCCGTGGGCAGTCGCTTGAACTTCTTGACGCTGTCGTAAAGCTTCCACTGCAGCGCGGACATCTTGGTGTAGATGACCTTCTCCACCTTGTCCGGCAGCTCCGATTCGACATCCTTCTTCAGACGTCGCAGCAAGAACGGTCGCAACACCTTGTGCAGACGCTTGACGATCAGGAGCTGCTCTTCTTCGTTCATCTCCAGCTTTTCTCCGCCCGTGTTCGCAAACGGAACGTTGAACCACTCGTCGAACGACTTGACCGAGTTGAAGATCTTTGGCAGGACAAAGTTGAGCAGGGCCCACAGCTCGGGAAGGTTGTTCTGACCGTCAGCTTCATGTCACGCCCATCAGTACGAGCAGCTCACCTGAAGCGGAGTACCCGTCAAGATGATTCGATACCTAGTCGAATAATACTCGTTGAGCGTTTGACTGAGCTTCGACTTGACGTTCTTCATTCGGTGTCCCTCGTCGATGATCATCGCCACCCACTTCAGCCGAGCCAGGACCAGTCTTTCACGGATGATGTACTCGTACGTGACCAAGCAGACCTGGAAGTCCTGCGCCCGAATCCGAGCGTACAGGCCTTGTCGCTCTTCCCTTGAACCCTTCATGACAATCGTGCTGATGCTCGGAGCCCATTTGCGGAACTCCATCGTCCAGTTTGTGAGTGTCGAGAGCGGCACAATCACGAGATACGGCCCCGGCTGTTTCTTGTGCTCGATAAGGTACGAAATGAGCGAGATAGTCTGAATCGTCTTTCCGAGACCCTGCTTGTCAGCGCCAGCTCGTGCCAGATTCACCGGTCACACAACTCACCATCTCGTCGGCGAGAATACCGTTCAGTCTGTTATTGTACAAACTGATCATCCACTGCAGACCCTTGATCTGGTAGTCCTTCAGCGTGCCGCCCGTCAATAGCGACGACTGCTTCGTGACCTTCTCCTGGATCCTGTGCGCAACGGCGTAGTAGTCCACCTTGCCTGCCTTGGCCTCGGCACCTTCTTCTTCTCCATCCTGCCTTCGCGCGCCAAACATGGCCTCGTTGGCGGGTCCCTCCTCCTGCTCAAACTGGATCTCCTGGTTGCGAGCGTCGCCGTGTACGTCGTCGTTCTGCTGGTCGACGACGGCGGCTGCGAGCGTTTCGAGGTACGAATCGGTTTGGCTAAGCAAGTGAGCGATACGCGAATCCTTGGCTTCGCCAAGCAAAGCGAGATATCCAGCTTCGTCGTCGTTTCGCAGCGCCTTGAGACGCTCCTTGGCCAGTCGCTCCACTCGTCGCTGCTCCTCCTTCTCCGTATCGGCGTGCATCTTCTGCATCTGGCGTCCAAGCCGACGCATCTTTTCTCCAGTGGTTCCGTTTCGTCCGGTGCTGATGATGGCCTGACCGTGATCGCAGATCGATTGGATATATTGCAAATGCCGTTGCTTTCCACGCTGCTCTCGCTCGGTGCGTTGTCTTCGTTCCGCCTGTTCGGTTTCCCTGGCGTCGCGCAAGCCATGCACCCGGAAACGCCTGAAATGACTTCGGTCCGCGGGTAGTTGTGTCGCACCGTGCATCGCTCGCACCATGTCCTCTCGGAGTAGGCGTTGTTTGCCGACCAGACGAAGCTTCATCAACTCAATCCGGGACTGGATGCCGAGGTTGGGCGGGATAGGTTTCTGGTCGCCTACGATACCCGGCACGTCCTGCGCGCCTTGCTCTCCCGTGCCGACCGTCGAGTCCATCTCCTCAAGCTCCCTCAACCTCCACGCCATCCTCGTTTCAATGAAGCGGTTGCGTTCCTGCATGAGCAGATACGGGTCCAGCCCCTTGGGCATGACCGACGGGACTAGCATGCGCTGCATCTTGTTGAGCGGTGCCGAGATCTCATCGTCGAATTTGCGCATGGCGAATTGATCAGGGTGTCGGTACGAGTTGTAAGGGTAGACGAGGGTCGACTTGTCGAACTCCATTGCGTATGGCTCTTCGGGTGGCGTTGTGATCTTCTCGCCTTCGCTCCCTGATCCATTCTCGGCGTCCGGCCCGTCCTTCTCCATGTTGTGAGCTACCACAGACTGTATCGTCGCCTCGGCGGCTTTGTCCTCTAGCGTGTCGCCCAGTGGGTTCGGGCCTGGAGGTTGACCTGCGAAGCCGGATGGTGGGTTGCCCAGAGCTGCGTTTTGCAGATAGCTGGGCACAGGCTGGTTGCGCGCTAGCAGTTGGTATGACGAGACCTGTGAGCGGAGCTGCGCAATCTGAGGAGGGGTCAAGGAATGCCCGGTCGACGGTGCTGCAGGGGCTGAGGTCAGAAATGCGCTTGCGTGATCGATGCTCGGTCACTCACCACTGCCTGCTGGTGTGGGCGCGGGGGATCCTCCATTGGCGATTTGAGCCGGCGATCCGCCTGACGCCCTCCTCTCCCTTGATGTTAGCTTATTCAGAGCGTCGACACAGATGCAACGCACTCGAGTTGCTTCGCTCGTTGCCAGAACTCGAGGATCATTAACAGCTTGTTGTATTCCGCGTTGTTGTCCTTGGTCGCGCCCGCAGCTTGAAGATCCGCACAACGCTGTTCATCAGTCAATTCCTCCGGCGTGTACACACGTCGGTCCGCACCTTGCGGAGCTCATTGAGCTTTTGCGGGTCCATCCCACGCAAGATTTCCATCTTCCGCTGGTCCTCGACTGACATGCCTGGGATAGGCGTGCTTGTTGACGCGGTCAAAGGAGACTGCGAAGGCGCGAGTCCAGCGAGAGGCGACGAGGACGAGCCTGCCAAGCTGTTGGTTGGCGGCTGAAGCGAGACGTCGTTCATCGTGGACACGGGGATTACTGGTGACAGTGGATGGGTGGAAGCGATGGAGGAGAGGGAAGGGTATCAAATGCTACAGCGCCAATCGGCGGGGAGGCAACGGCGCAGCTCCCAGCACCTTTTTGTCGAGCGGCGTTGGCGGGCTGAGAGGAAGATGAGGCGGTCGAGATGGATGCGCGGTGGTGGAGGTTAATGTTATTGATGCGTCGAGTGGAATCTCTCTCGTGATTGGAACCGGCGCGTCGTCGGCTGTATGGGTTGGATGCGAGGGATAGGATAGACAACCTAGCTGAAGCGGGATCAATTCGTAAACGACTGGCGCCGCCTGAATGGGCACGACCAGACCCTGACACACAGCGCTCCCCGCCGGAAATAGGTCAGCGGCCAAGCGGACATCGCCGTGTGGCACTTGCTTACGCGCGCTTGCTGCATGGTGGACAGCTTTGCATGCATAGCATGGCGGACGCATAAGGCGAACGCTGCAAGCAGCTTGGCGATATATTAAACAGGGAGTTGCTCGCCGTGCTTTAGCTGCGAGCTACGAATGCGAGCGCGCCGGAGACCCCTGGGTGGAGGAGCCAAGCAGCCTTCTTCAATGCAAGCGCTGCAGGCAGCGATATTCAATGAAATGGTATGCAGTAGCGTGTACTCGCCGTCCGTTCTACCAAATGTATACGGTTTGGCTTGGACGCTCATCGTCTGGCGTGATACTGCTCCTCAGCCAATGTTGGGGATATTCAGCATGGGCAGACCCGCTGTCAGGCGCAGTTGGCTAAAATCGCACGGGGGAGATCGACCACGCCTTGCCTGATCAGCGGAAGACGCTGCGCATCGCTGCCGATATGCCCTTTGTATATTTACTGTCGTCTGTGGCTCGCTGTTCCGCCAGTATCGCATCGCCCAAGCCTGTGGAGCATGAGGCGACCAAAGCAAGACGTTGGGGTCGCCGCCACTCAGGGCGGAGTGGCAAGCTGCTTGAGACATGCCGCGAATATCGGGCATCATTATAGACGAGATCGCGCTGAACCCACGAACACAGTCGGGGGGCTGTCGCACAGGCTGTGAGCAGTATGCATCAATCAGATTCGGCCTTGGGCTTGTCTGATGGCCACTTGGGCATATGTAATCGGCGCGTCATGAACGGCTTGTCACGATTAGGTGTTCCTGAAGTTTCAGCCAATGCCCGATCACGCGGCTCGATATCGCTCCCGTAGACCCCTAGCGCACCTCACACACACCCTCTTACGCACACACACACGCTCACCATGCACCATCAAGATCAATGTCGCATCAATACATGTGCTGGCAGGCGGGTCAGCGGGAAGGCCAACACCATCACAGACTGTTCGGGCATTCATTTCGCCCGTTATGATGCGCTCGGATCTATCGCTCGGTCATCGTGTTGCTCTTGACGCAGCGCTGGAACACTGTGACTCTACGCACGAGACGACCGGCATCGCCGGATCAGCTCACCGGCGGCCCCTTGCGACGCTGCGCCCCTGTGCCTAGGCCTCAGGTTTCGCAGACGTCGCCTGGATCATGCCGGTCTTGCGTCGGACGCTTGGATCCGGGCATATCCTTTGCGACGCCCCGTCGGTGGACGAGATGACCATCGAGGCGATGCTAACGCTGATGTTAACGAGCTTCGACTATCTGACTGCTCGTGCTGGACAACATACATCATGACCCACTTCTACCATCTCTTGACCACTCAGACCAACTACTGATAATATCGTATAATATTGCCGACCGACTTTCTACCTCATCTCGGCTTCCCCGACGATGGCTGACACGTCCGGGCAAGAATCCGCTCGATCCCTCTCTCCCATCACTGAGCTCACTACGCCTGGCTCTTTCCGCACCCTACCACTGCCCAATTTCGACGCGCCGGACTATACGTCTGAACGAGAGCAGACACCATCGCCGGACCACAGCGTTCGCTCTCATCAGTCAGGCGATACAATCACCTTGAAACTCCCTCGTACCACCCTCTCTCCCACCACCGAGCAGCCACCACGATCAAATCGATCCAGCGCTCGGCCACCACCCATACCCATCCCCTCTCGACAACGGACCTACCCGTTTCCCGACGACGCATCTCCGGGTGGGCTGTTACCTCCACCACGACCGGGGACATCGGCTTCGACGCCCCCGGCGAGCCCGAGTCCGTATGGTCCCGTGAGCGACGAAGCTCGACGACGGTATGCGGAACGGTACCGACTCAGCCCGGTGACCTCCCCGGGTCCCGCTTCATCGCCCATCGGCAATCCGAACGCAGACAGCTCCAACGAATTGGCTCAGTCAAATCTCGCCGGCGTGGGGACAGGTGACGCGTGTAGAACTGAGACGGCTCCTGAGCGACCGAACAGCTTTCACGCTGCACCGCGGAGTACGTCAGCACTGAGCTCCCAAGATTTAGTGAGTGCTGTCACATGTCACATAAACAAGCCGCTGACTTCAGGCGTTTGTTGACGCCAATCTCCAGCTCGACAACATCCCCCGCTTGATCAGCGCGGAGAGCGCGAACTATAACGATCTCCACAACATCCCTTACGTCCCGGATGATCGCGCAGATGATTGGGCTAGACCGCTCAGCGGCTGTGCTTCACCTCCTGGGCGCAGTGTTCGATCTCCCGCCAGCAGTCGCCCAAATAGCTTGAAGAAGCGACCTCAGAGCTTCCAAGGCAGTCGTCAGGGCAGTAGACGTGGTAGTCCGATGGAAAGTGGAGCCGTCAGCACGATCGAAGCCTCCGTCGAGAAGGTGAAGTAAACCTCAAAGAGCTTTCTGTGCTAACAGGCCAGATCAATGCAACAAGTCCAGCCCCATCTCCTATCACCCCACTCACCATAAACACACGTAATTCGCAGTCATCACTCTCCCGTCCGAAGGGCTCGCCCGGGTCGTCACAAAGCCATGAGACCGGCACTCAGCGCCGCCGACGTCCCATATCAGGCGTGCTGGGCGCGATGTTCCAGTCTGACAAGATAGCTACACCCCCTCGGAAGCTCTCCAAGCCTGCTCCGACTACCTCGAAGAGTATCAAGAAGAGCTCGGCTCCTGTGTCGCATACACACGAAGATTCTTCATGGTCCTTGATCGAGCCGGAGCTCGCTACTGCCATTCGAACCTCGGGGACCTTCGGTATCGGAGACGACGGGACGATATATCGCCTCGACTCCGAGACCGCTTCCTCCCCTTCTTCCCCTCAGTCCCAGCCGATGCGCGAGCGCACGATGAGCTCCGGTGCGGGCTCGGTGCAGTCGTTCGGCATCCAGCGGGTTTTGTTCGTGTCCAACGTGGACGGAACCGTGATCGAGGATGATGAGGACGACTCGTCGTCTGCTGGCCTTGCACCGGCCGTGACACCATCGTCACTGGCTGCCGATACCGCCGAGGGAGACACTGAGGCGAGCATTCAAAGTGCCGAGGTGTTCTACACTCCCATCGGCATCGGCATGGACAGCCCATCCAGCCCGTCGATTCCAAGTGAGCCCACATTGGCAGAGCAAACATCTGCGAAGACAGCATCTGCTGTCCCCACCCGCCCCCGTATGCCCCACCGCCACTCTCTCTCGCCTCCTGCGGCTCCCTCGGCAACTTTCATCCCGCTAGATGCACCCTTCAAGCAACGACCCCTCACACCTCCGCCCATCGACCCCGCCGAGCGCACGGCCACCGTCACAGCTTCAGTACCCACCGATAGCGCGCCCGCCGAATCGCTCTCCTCCAGCCAGATCACCGCCCGACAGCCTGCCACCTTTTCAGTGATCAACGAGAGGGGAGAGATGATTGATGCCGCGATTCAGACTGTACCTGAACCGGCCCCATCTCCTCAACGGCCACTTCCCCGGCCACCAAGCGTCTCGTCGCGACCCCCGTCGCTAGTGAGATCATCGTTATCGTACGCGACTGGCCCAGCACCCCGCTCACCCCACGAAGCTCCCAAAGATCTCGCTCAACGGGCAGGTGAACCGCGGCTCCACTTCCCGCCGCCGCCACCTCACACCCCTTCCATGTCTGGGGAGCTGCCACAAACCGTTCCTGCACCGGAGCGGGCTCGCTCAACGCGATCGTCTGGTCCCGCCTCGGATCTTCCGCTTTTGATCGCTTCACACCTTCTCAGCACGCATGCCGCGGCGCTCATGCGCCATTCGACGACTATGCGGGATGTGAGCGAGGTGATGCGTCAGATGGCGACCGAGTCGCTCGAATGGGGAGGGGTCTTACTTGGGATGGGCCAAGCGGGCAGGCAGACCGCCTCACAGCGACCCGGTCCGGCTGCTGCATCCGCTCCTCCTCACTGGACGCGCAATCCCTCCTCAGTCCTGACAAGGGACGAAAGGACGAGTGGGATTGACGGTCTGCCGTCTCGTTCCCACACGCCACATGAGCCGGACAAGCGCAACAGCGGGCAGGACCCCCTAGTGCAAGCCTGGGAGAAGCTGAATGGGCTCAACAGCCAACCATTCAGCTCGCCCAGATCGCCTGTCGAGACCGCCCGCTCACCGACGCACCCATACAGGCATGGCTACGACGTATATGAACCAGAGGCAGACAGGTTCACCACCATCCCGCCTCGCCCGAGCGCATCGCGCAAATCCTCACGCGTCCGTCTGAACACTTTTGAGCCACCCGGACCTCCGCCACCCCTATCGCCTCTCCACATATCCCGACCTCGACCCGACTCGCTGCCTGCGGACTGGCTCGCCGAAGCGGACCGCCTAGGCCGCCATGGGTGGACCAGCCTCCGACGAGCCGAAGAAGCCTGGTCGAGCGCTATGACCTCCCTCCGCGAGATCGCCGAGCAGCCAACTAGCTCCAACAGGCCATTCTTCGCCTTGGCGGAGGAAGGCGAGCGCACCATCCGCGCACGAAGCCGATCACGACACGAGTCGCTCGACCTGACATATATCCGCCGCATGGACCGTGCCGACCAGATTGAGCGCGAGAGGTCGTTCTTGCCTGAGCTATCTGACCGATCGTCTGACCGTCCGACCGCGCATGAGCGAGACGGCCTACACAGTCCCGTCCTCACGCCGCGACCGGCTTCCGGGCACCCACTTCTCCGCCCGCATGCAGCTCCCGGCGTGAACGTGCCCGAGGGATATAACGCCGAACACCTCGGGTTCGAGAACTCGTCAACGGTCAAGGAAACCCCCGGATCGAGGCTGACGATGACGAGCACTGCAAAGGCCGGGAGGGAGACTATGACTGGGATGACTCCAAATGGGCCGGGAACGAGAATGAGGAAGCTGAGCAAGCGGATGAGGCAGAGAGATACGGCCCCGCCTATTCCCTCGTCGTTCCGCTCGGTCAGTACGCCCGTCTCGGCTGCGGAAGGTGCCGCGGAGAAGACGCAAGTTGAGACTGTCAGGTCGAAGGCGAGCGAGCGCGGGACGAAGAGGCACTGGTGGTCGAGGCGCCGCGTCGAGTCGGTTGTGGGTTGAGCCGTCAGCACTCGCTCGCGCATCATTTCAAGTGTTACAGTCACCTCCATTCTGTCGACAGACAATACTGTGCCTTACATTACGCATGCAGTATTATAGTCGTCATCGTTAATGCATAATATCATCATGCCCAGCGCGTCATCACGGGGTATCACGGTGTGCTTACGCCGTGTTGGGCCGGAGGTCAAGCAGATCCTCGATCTTCTGCAGCCCGACCTGATATCAGCCTCGCTTCAAGTGGGCTGAGAGAGGAGCCACAAGGCACAATGCGACACTCACGTCGAGATTACCCCTAGCTACCGTGAAAGTCACGCGGAACCAGCCTGCCGTGGCGTGATGATAAGCCGAGCCGGGCGCCTGTGATGAGCGATCCGGTCCGCGGCGCTCTACCATCTCGGTATCCCGTCCCTAGTGCCGGAGACAATCACTCACAATGTACACGCCTCCATCCAGCAGCGTCTGGAACACCTTCTTCTCCGTCGGTACGTCCCTGAAACCCAGTCTGCCGCCCAGGTCGACCCATATGAAGTTGCCCCTGGCGTCAGCGCGCTCCATGCCTGTTCGTATGCAATGGGTCCCGACGGTCGGAGATGTCCAGCATGCGAGCGAGCCGACTCACGCATTCGAGGCCGCGACGGTCACGCCGCGGTCGGTGAACCATTGCCGGGTGTACGACTGCGCCTCGGCCAGCCGAGCGCGGTTCGTGTGGATGAAATTGCGCAGAAAGGCTTTGTCGTTGAGCAGCGCGGAGAATATGACATCTGCAGGCGAGGAGACTGCGGTAAGCAACGGTCACCTCGACAAAGCATCAGATGCGGCTCACGCTTCATCAGCATTGACGTCTTGGCCATCGCTCGGAGGAGCAGCGGGTTGTGCTGCGATATGAGCGCTCCGACCCGGAGGCCATTCGCGCAGAAGCTGTCGTCAGTCCTTGTTCCGCTGCAACGGAATGCATCAGCTAGCTCACTCTTTGCTCATGCCGTGTACGACTGCTCGTCAGCGCTGCGCACAGCCACACCCGTCGTCCACTCACCATGCATCCTCGCCTTGTCGAATCGGACTCCCAGCTCCTTCTCCACATCCAGGCTGAGCATGCTCGTGAACGGCTGCGCGTGGGGGAAGGCTGGGCAGTCAGCCAGCTGTGTATAGCAACGCATGGCGAGCGTCAGCGTCCCACGCACTAGGGTTGTCGTACACGCTCATGGCGTAGATCTCGTCCGAGACGAGATGCAGGTCGTTCTCCTCGCAGAAGGTTGCGTAAGCCAGAAGCGTCTCGCGGGAGTATGTCCTGCCCAGAGGGTTTTGAGGATTGCACACGATCTATCGTGAGCTCGCCCTGCTTCGCTATTTCATTGGCGAGGAACTCACGACAGCGCGGACGATGATGCCCTTGGCCTTGCAATCCGCCAGAGCGTTCTCGAAGGCCGTCATGCACGACGCCGAGAACGCGTCGTCCCCTTCGCCAACGTTGACGGGCACGAGGATGACACGGTCACGAGCGACCAGATCCCGGTCGAAGCCGGTATAGCTGTCAGTCAGCGACCCGCGCGCGACGTAGCACTCTCACGCACTATGGTGCAGCGAGGAGGATTGCCTCGCCCTCGTCCATGAGCGTGTAGAATAGCTGGTCCAGCACTGCCATCAGCTCCTCCGTGGCGGCCAGTCAGGCACGGGCTCACCCGCTGAGCACCCCACGCCGGTGATCATCTGCTCCGGCAGGACCGTCTCCGCTGGGGCGAACCAGCTGCTGTCAGGGCCGGCTCGATATCTAGCCCGCAGGACGACAGCCGCTCACTCGTTGTAGAAGCTCGACAGGGCCAAGTTGATCCGGCGGCTGCCCCACAGCGAGTCGCCGTACGACAGGTCGGATGAGAGGAAGCTGTCCCTGATGGCGTTGCCGAAGAACTGATGTCAGACTCGCGTCGATGCTGCGAGACTCGGCTTACCTCGAGCGATTCCTTCTCCATGAGAAAGTTCTCAGCGACGCCGCTGTCCATCAGTCTCCGACAAAACCCGGCGAAGCGACGAGGTGCGGAGCTGTCCCCACTTACAGCGAGACAATACCCTTCGGATTGAGCTTGCAGTTGTACTCTTCCCATCAGCCATCGTCGTCTAGTTTTGGCAGAGACAGCAAAGCACGCACGATCCTTGAACAGGCAGCTGAAACGCTCAATGAGCGGCCCGGCATCAGGTCCACCGGTAGCTCTATCCGAGAGCTTTGGTCCCAGGTAGACTCGCCTTTGCTCCTCCCTACTGCCTAGCTTTGACGAAGCTCGAGGCGGAGGTACAGCCGGGAAGTGTGCATCCCCGCCGCAAGCAGGAGAGCACAACGAAAGATGAGTCAGACACGAGATGAGCGTCTCGCTCTGCGCACAAGAGGCCCATTCCGTACCGCGCCCACGATCTACATCGTGCGAGGCGTGCTGCGGAGACTGGATTAGAGACGGTACGCCGCCGGGCGGTTGGAGGGACAGCCGTTCTGGCGTTGGGCGGGTCACAGTCATGGTGTTCTTGTTACAAGTACAAGCTGTAGACGTGTTAGTCAAGTCCACAACGCCGAGTGCTTTATGACAGTAGCTGCAAAAGCTGCATGAGATACCATGTGCTCGGACATGGACGTGTTCGGAGTCGAGAGCAGGATGATTCGGAATGGGTGCGCATGACCTGTCGGGTATCGCCTTGGTCCGCCCGGTTTGAGCGCTGCAGCGCTGCAGCGCTGCATAGTCGTCGGACAAGGCCGGTGCACGTTCAGATCTCTTCGCTTCGTGCTGGGTTAAAGATCTCACGGGCCATATGCATGCGTGGATGCAAATTCTGAGCGATGTACAAAAGTCAACTCGAACCGTTTGTCCACACCGGCTGAAATTTGTTGACACGATCATCTATCTGCACCCTTCGATCAATATAATGTGCATCCCGCGTGCCTCTTCGTGCCACCATCTCGTACATTTGCCTGCGCGGCTCGAGGCCCGCGGCCCCGCCGTGTCCGGTGATTTCGGCGTCCGGCAGTACCTGTACAGGTGAAGAAAAGCCTCCGGTGAGCGCCGACGCATGCTGAGCCCTCCAGGTCGACCATTGCTAGCTTCCGACCACCGGCCGTCGTCCCGTGCCCTTCCGAGCATTCAGAGGGTGGCTTCCCGCCCCCGCAGTCGTGCCACCACGAGGTCGCGCCGATCGCGTCATGGGTGTGATCGGTGAACGCGCCCATTCCGGCATATCAGCGCAGCTGGCCGCGTCCAGACCGTCAGGTCCGGAGCAAGGAACTATGCAGAAAGCGCCACGGTGTCCGCGTGTAGGGACACTAGGGCCAGGGCGCAGCCGCAATTTTCATTTGGTGTGCTTTGACGGCTCGGGGTACCCCGCCCGGGAGATCCGGCTTACGGCGCGACATTAGGGCAGCGTCTCATCTCGCGGGGCCGGGGCCGGGTCTCGTGACTGAGTTCACTGGAAATACCTGAAACGCCACCCGGCCTCTGTTTTGCCTTGACTAGCGCGCAAAAACAGACAGCAGTAGATCCCTGCCAGCCTGCCTGCCTGCCTTTGGTGCTCGCTCGTCCGCGAATCGCCGGACCGAGGACAGTGTACCGGTGCATGCATGCTCGGAGATCAAGTCGACAAACGATCAACACTGATCACTTGCTCCATCACTGCACGTTTGATACTGGGCACTACTTGTTTCGACCATACTCGACGGATCGGGCTAGAGCGACAGGCACGTCCGGTATTGGGTTGAGACATTGATTTTTGTTCGCGCCGTCATAGAACATCGTCAGCCAAACCAGTCGCTCCTCGCCCTCACACACCCACACGATCGACAAACCCCCTTCAAACACCACCAGCGGCAGATACGACCGTTCCTATCGCTCTGGACTTTGCGCAAGTCTAGCACCGATATCGTCCGCTCATACCGTTCCACAATTAACCCTCGCCCAGCGACAACAGCACTCATATCTCGATCTCGCCAGTCCAAGCACTATCAAGCGTCGTTCGACTTTGCATTCGTTCGCACATACCTCTTGTCCTCGCCTGCAGCATCATATAGCCCTCCTTTGTGCATCGTTCGCGGTCCGACGATACACAAACAACACGAACACGGCACTCGGCGCTTTCTACGAAAAGTGAGTGACCGGCCCCGGAATGCTCCTCCGACATGATCGTTCCTGTCCCCGTCGGCAACGGCAATCATCCTCCCACCTAAGCGTCTTCCCCCCTCCTTCAATGCAGTCATGCGTTATCGGTACCACAGACGCCGGCAAGCGCACGCGAGTGCTTGGCTCTGCAGGGCCCGGCAAGCATAAAACACAGCTTTGACAGTGCGCATCCCATCAAATCAGCTGACACGCCAGGCGCCCCGCTAAAACACTTCACTCGCCGACCCGCGATCACTGCAACACGCAACCCCGTGGCTCACCTTCAAACGCCTGAGCCCCTTACTCCTGGCTCTCCTTCCCGCCGATCCATCCGGTCTTGTGACGCGCCGATCCACCCGGATTAAGGAGTAACTCAAACCAAACCATCTGCGCCACGCCACGGCAGGATGACGTCCCTTGGATCTGCGCAGCTTCGGTCGTCCGACTCTCAGACGCGCGACGACCTAGCCCCGCCCCCACCTTTGATCACCATTCAGCTTGAACGTACCTCTTCATCGCCTTCGTCCTTCTCATCATCTACCGTGCTCGCCTCGCCGCCATTGAGCCCGGAGGAGATTGGGGTCGGCGAGCTGAACGAGCAGCGAGACACCGGCGACAAGCTCGCAGTTGCCACAGAGACGCGCCAGGTGCGGACCAGCATCAGCATGGACGGGTTGAAGGGCAATCCGGCGGCGTTCCACCGCGAGGCCATGCGCTCTAGGAGCGGATCCAAGTGAGTTCACAAGCAGGTGCTCTTGCAGCAGCGGGCATCACGCTGATGATCAGCCCGACTCCAGTCGTTATGCCCCGTCCAGCTCAACGCGTCTCATCCCAGCCCCGCCCAGTGATCACCACAACACAATCCTCCCGATCCGCCCGAACTGACGCACAAAAGTCCTCCGGCGGCTTCGCATCCTTCCTGCGACGATTGACGGGCCGATCGGCGTCACCACCCAAAACCAAGTCGAAGACTATCTCGATCCCGCCTTCCGCCAACTCGCAAGCCCGCCCAGTCATGCCGGTTACCATGGAGCGTTCAGCAAGCGCCGATGCCTCGAGCGCGTTGCGGACGAGATCTACCCGCCCAACGCTTAGCATCGAGACGCCGTCGACCGCCACGACAATGCCATCGACGATTCGACCGGGACCATTGACTGCGCCCGCAGCGCCTCAACCGAGCCAGATTCTTCCTGGCCCCACCCCGCTCTCGCCTCAACAGATCTCTGTGACCCCAGCGGCCGAGATTCAACCTCGACCTACGGATCCTTGCGAAATCCCCCTGCCGCCTTCGCCCCTCGCCGCGCCTTTGTCTCTCCCGACGGCGTCCGAACCACCATCCGAACTACTTCTCTCCCCGATGACCCCAATGTCGCCATCCGCCCTCAAGGCGCCCACGATCCGACGGACCCACCCGAGCGGCATGCTTTCGCTCGAGGGCTTCGAAGAGGAGTCCGCCTCGGATCTGACGGACGAGGCGTCTGAGTCGGAGGACATGGTCCACGACCTCAAGCCGATCCGCATCCCGTCCAACGGCGCCAGCGCCAGGAGCAACGCGAGTGCCAACAGCGTGGTGGGCCCCGCCACCCCCGCCTCGGTGAACAGCACGTACGACGAGATTGTCACGCCCTCGTCGGCGCACGGTTCCTCGCCCGACTTCCACGCGAGATACGCTGGCAGCTCGCCGCCTCGCAAAGCCCCGATCGGCACCGGGGCGGGCACGGGCGACCTGGGCCGCAAGGGCAGCAAGTGGCGCAAGTCGGTGATGGGCTTATCTGACGTGAGTGCAGCGGACGACTGTGTCTACAGCGCTGACAACAGCATCTGGGAGGTAAAGCAGTATCTAGGAAGCAGTCGATGCGGGTCCCGCCGTCGAGCTACGACGCGTACGAAGCGCATCAGCGCCGTATCGCCAATAACAGGTCGAGCTGCGCGCCGACACTTCACAGCACGGCCAGTATCGCGGCGGAGCTGCGGGAGATCAAAGATAAGGAGGAGAGCGACCGGGCCGAGACGTTCTTCCTGTCGTGATGTGGCCGATTGGGAGCTGATGCGAACTGGTTCAGCGGAGAACACGAATAACGCATTGATACCCCCTCATTGGATACCTTGGATACCTTGTAAATGGGCCGACCACTTCTTCGGACGGACATGTTGCTATCATACTTTCCGGGGAGAATTGCCTGTTGTACAAGTAAGATGCAGAATGAATGAATGCAAGGGTACAGCGGTGCCTTGACCGTATGCTTGTGTACGGCGCTTCGGGCTGACGGCGATCAGATGGCGTCATCTAGGCCGCGGACCCCTGATTGCGCATTGTCAGGTGAGATGAAACTGGTGCGAGGCCGGGCGAGTCCTTTCTACTCGTATGGTCGCATCACGCTCTGAGCAACGGATCCATCAGCTCTGCCCGACCTTGTCTTCCTTGCGCATGGCTCCTTGACTTGATCCCAGCACAAGCAAGGCCATCGCTCCGTCGGCATTCCGACGTTTCTGATAACCATGCCAGACCAGGTCGCGCGCCGTTTGACGCGCTCCCGCCTTGCCCTCATCATCCTCTCACTCGTCGTTTTCCTGTCTGCCCTGTTTGTCCTCACGCCGTCCTCAACATCTGGGAGTCAAGGCAAGAGCCATACACGCTCGACGACCTCGCCGTCGCGCCCTTTGGAGCGAGATCAGCAGATCTTCCAAGCGGGAACAGGCGCTTCACCGCGAAGGGTCGCCATCATCGGCGCGGGCGCCAGCGGGTCTTCGGCAGCATGGTTCCTCGACCGCGCGGCGGGCGTCGTGGCGGGCCGAATGGGCGTGGAGAAGCGGCAAGTGCTGAGCGAGGTGGTCATATTCGAGCGGGAGGGGCGTGTTGGCGGCAGTGAGATTGGAGGACAGGGTGTCCGCGGGCCCCACAGCTGATGAGCAGGAACCACGACAGTGCATCCTCACGGGGACGCGCGGCTCGCTGCTGTCGAGCTGGGCGGGAGCATCTTTGTCGAGGCCAACCGACACATGAACAAGGCCGCCAAGGTGGGACATCTGATCCGGCAGGCATAGACTGACGACAGCGCTTCGGCCTCAAGCTCATTGACCCGGACTTCGGTGAAGCCGGCCTCGGGATCTGGGTGAGCTGCCTCGCGGATCTGGAGCACGGTCCCTGATTCGCAGGACGGCACCCAGTTCCTCTTGACGACGTCGACCTCTCAGTCCAGGTGGTCCGACTGGCTCGACACCGCGCGCGTGATCAAGCGATACGGGCCGCTCTCGCCCCTGCGCCTCAAGCGAGCAGTCGCGACCCTGGTCGCGAGGTTTGGGGACCTGTACGACCCGCGCTGGCTCGCGGAACACGGCCCGGCGCAGACCATAGAGGATTTCGCGGAGCGGGTGGGCCTGGGCCGGGAGTACACGACGCGCAGGGGCGATGAGTGGGCAAAGACCGCGGTGGGGGCGAGTCAGAGGTGGATCGGGGAGATCATGGAGGCTGGGACGCGGGCGAATGTGTGTGCTGTGTCCTCGTTGGGCTGGGACGGGGGCTGATATTGCAGTATGCGGCGGACATGAATGAGATACACGCGCTCGGGGCGGCCGTGTCGTCCGCTACGGGCGGGGCGAAGGGTGTCGAAGGGGGAAACTGGCGCATCTTCGAGGGGATGGTGTACGAGTCGGGCGCGACTCAGCGGTTCCGATCAGAGGTGGGTGCATGGACATGCGACTGGCTTCGGTTTGACAAAAGCCAGGATGCTGACTCCCCAGGTCGTCGATATCGTCCCGCAAGCAGGATACGACCAGCCCAAATTTGCGGTCCACACGAACGACTCGAGCGACAATGGGCTGTTCGATCAGATCTTCTACGCCACACCGTGGTACACCGGCGCCACAGACAAGGGGCTGCCGGGACTGCACGGGCACCTCATCGAGCCCATCCCGTGAGTAGTGCTCCGTCAGCCTGTGGTCTACAACCAGCTCATGCGCAGGCACACGCGCTATGCTCGACTGCACGTCACCCTCCTCGCGACATCGCGCCTCGCAGTCCACCCCTCCTTCTTCGGTCTCCCCAACGACACCACCATCCCCCAGACGATCCTCACCTCGGGTCTGACCGCCCGCACCCGGAGAGACACCTCCCCTGACGCCGATTCATACCCGGCTCCGCCGTTCCAGTCGATATCATGGCACGGCGAGACCCTTCCCGGGTCCGGCGAGTTCCTCGTCAAGATCTTCTCCAAGACGCTACTGTCCGATGACTTCCTGCGCTCGTTGCTGGACGAAGAGCCCACATGGGTGCTCCGCAAAGAATGGGACGCGTACCCAGCCTTATCGCCGCTGACGACGTATCCGCCCGTGGAGCCCGTGAGCGGGGTGCAGTATCTCGCGGCGCTGGAGCCGTGGGTGTCGACGATGGAGACGCAGACGCTGTCGGCCCGGGAGGCCGTGGCGCGCGTGGTGCAGCGGTGGTGGGGGCTGGGATATGGCGAATGCGAGGGAGCGGACGGGCAGCAGGACACGGGCGCGTGGGACTGGTCCTGCGAGTGAGGCGACGTGTGTTCTGTTATAATGCGACGACGTGACGAGCCCACAGACCACGCTGTGATACGATTGATGCTGTTTGTCATGCGCGTCACGACTGCAGAAGCAGCCTCGCAGGCTTCCGAGACCTTCAAATTATACTGCCCCGCCGTATCATCACAAAGTGCATAAGTGTCATCAGTCAGACCTGTACGTCGATGCTCGGAAACTACATATACGTGCGTGGTCTACACCATTACAATTCAGCCTTGGCTGCCCCTCCATACCTGTACATGACCCACGCGAGTCCCGCGAGGCCCAATCCCGCTCCGATAGCACGGATGATGATCGCAACGACGAGCGCATGGCGCACTGCAGAGTAGAACGTCGAAAGCGCCGCGCCGGACCAGTTCATCCTGCACGTCAGCTGTGACTCGCATAAACATCCACTTCCAAACCCACCTGCGATCGGCCGCGCGATCAGGGCCGCGTAATGACGCCTCCCAGCCTTTGACGACTTGGCGGTACCTCCTGCCGAACACCCTAGGCGTGAGCTTCCGACAAGCATCATCCATCACTTAGCTCACCAGATCCAGAAGTTCACATCTGGGTACGAGAAGCGGGGAAACACGGCGCTGGACGTGAGCTCGATAATAACGTGGACCGCTTAGCTTACGTGACGCCCGGCCCGACGCCTCTGCGTCGCCGCCCCTTAAGCGTCTTCGTATCCACCTTCGACCCCACTGCCGCGGCCTTCGTCGACCCGGCGCCATTATGACCATTGCCCTCCTTCTCCTCCGGTAGTCGAGTGGGCGACACGGCTGGTGTTCCCTGCGCCTTCTTTGCCTCCAGCTCCTTGCGTGCTGCTTCCCATTGCGCATCGAACGACGATGTGACAGTGACGGGAGTTCGGGGCTCGTTCCGGCGGGTAGGCGAAGACGATTTTGAAGAAGGGGCAACGACGAGAGGGAGAGGTGTATCTGGTTGGTGGGCGAGCAGGTCGCTGTCCGTTAGCTGTGCTCGCAACGCAGCCACTGCCCAAGAAACTCACAGGGTCATGCCCAGACTCAGACCCCATAGTCGCAGTACCCGCCGTCCCTGTGCGGCATCAAACCACGTCCCCCCGCCACCCTCTGCCGGCCCGACAAATACCACATCATGCTCGAATCCCTCCGCGACGACATCCGGCTCATCAGGCAACAGCACGCAGCCAAACCTGGGATCAGCCCACGGTCCGTCCCTCCAGCTCGAATCGAGACGCACTCCATCTTGCCCACCAGGCCGCGCAAAACCCGTCTCACGAGGTTATTCCGCGGAGACAAGCGCGTCGAGATGTCAATCTCGATCTTCGACCACGACTCGGGCGAGTACGGCGGCGTGAGGGACGAGAGCGGTATCCAATGTATCGACGACACCTCGGACGGCTGGAGTTCTGGTGTTGGGGTGAACGGCGTGGTTTGCAGGAACACTAGCATGAGCTCTGCCGACATTCCCGACGCATGAGCGATTCGACGCACCGAATGGGCTAAGAATCATGAGCAGCCGCTTGCCCAGACTCGTCGTGATCTCCCGCTCGTCCAGCCTTCCCACTTGGATGAACTCCCGCTCCGCCAGATCCATCCCGATCTCTTCCCACGTCTCCCGCAGAGCTGTGTACAAGGCCGACTCGTCCGAGGCGTCGTGCCTTCCTCCGGGAAAGGCAATGTGCGACGACCAGCGATGTTGACCCGTCGAGGAGACCTGATTCGAAGCGCGGCGAATGAACAGGAGCTCCGGGACCGTGTCCGGGTGGTTCACCCATGCTGCGACGTTAGCGCGTTAGCTCATTCCGGCGCCTCGGCCGTGTGAATACTAGTGATAACGTACGGAGCTGCAAAAAGTCGTTGATGCCGTATCCGAGTCCAAAGTCCTCCTCG
Source organism: Papiliotrema flavescens NRRL Y-50378 (assembly GCA_000442785.1). Taxonomy (NCBI): domain Eukaryota; kingdom Fungi; phylum Basidiomycota; class Tremellomycetes; order Tremellales; family Rhynchogastremaceae; genus Papiliotrema; species Papiliotrema flavescens. The sequence continues at coordinate 239,507 of CAUG01000321.1, forward strand.
GGTATGACCTCGCCCTCGTACCCCTCTGGCTCTCTTCCCGCAAAGACCAGGCTGGGCGCGGGCCGTAAGCGCAGGATCATAGCGACGGAGGCCCGGCGGGGCTGGGTCGGTGGAGATTGGATGAGGCGAGGCGGGGTCTGGCGCAGGGAGGTCAGCAGCCCATGCACATTTTGTGCTGGCGTAGGGATGGCTGTCCGTGAGCTACGTCTTGAGTATAAACTTTTGCTGGCTCACCCGACATGATGAAAAACGGTGTAAGGTCGGTCGAGCGATGAGAAGTTATCGAAGACTACGTCGGGGAAGTCCTACGTCGGTATCACGCCTCACTCGCTCACTTGCTCGCTCGTTGAAACGGTATAAGCGAGCAAGCACAAAGGTTGGCCCGCCCGTCGGATCGTCCGTCTGCGCCGTCGCCGGCTCGCTGACTCGCTCGCCTGCCCTTGCGCAACTGTCGCCGCGTGGTTGGTTGGCCTGTCCCCAATCCGCAAAGAGGGGCAGCGATATTGAGATGTGGAGACCCCGGGGCAGCTGATGGTGGGCTGGTTGGCTTGGAACTTTCTTTGGGGGTGTCGCGGTTGGGCGAGTTGCGAATGGGTCCGACAAGCTGTGGACGTGTGCAAGCGGCGAAAAGGTGCGCGGGGTATATGTCTGTTTCTGTACGTTCGATCCGAGCGTTGATGGCGAGGGTGACGTGAGGGCCAGAGTGTCACTGCGGTCTGGAGAGAGTGGAGGTTGTGCTCTATCGCTGTACACCGTGCCGTCGTCACTGACCGTGTTTTTGGGGATGTTCCTCTTCGGCAAATCCATTTCCCGGCTCGCTCATGAGCCAGACGCTTCTCGCTCAGGCACGGATCAAGAGCGGCCCTCGCCGACAATGGTGGCAACAGGCCGAGGGTGGGGATCAGTGATAAGGCTATTGGTTGCCGACGTGGAAAAGCGTCTCGCTTGGTCACACCCAAAATTCGTCCGTCGCATGTCTGCCAGGACAGCTCCTGAGCGTTGTTGCTCTTCGACGTCGAACTTTCAATGGCGTTCTCGAGGTCATGAGCGTCGCAGTCTGACTCACGACTATCTGCTGGATTGTCTCACTCCTGTCTACCCGACGTCGCCTGCCTCTCTACATAGTAAGTCCCCCCTCCGCCCCCTCTGCCCGCGGACGAAGACATACCCATACACACCCAGTCGGGGGAAGCAAAGCCTTCTCCAGGCGTACGCTCTGTCTCAATGGCCGTCTTGGTTTCAACGAGGTCGCAGGGCTGCGTCGTCGATCGAGGAGGGAACCTAGTTCATAGTTACACTGAGGGCTCAAAACCGTGTTCGCGTCGTGGTCAAAGCGAGGCATTCATGCTGACTCGCAGGTGTTCATATTTCGGTACACTTAGCCCACGCCTTACGCCTTTCATACGTGTTTGCTACTGCTCCCCGTCATGCACATCACAGAACTACGCATTTTAGCTCTGAGACTCGCGCACCTCATCCTTGTGCATCGGGCCATTCGATCTCTGCCCTGTCCGCACCTGCCTATTCCTTCTTTGCTGCCCTTTGCATGGCCCGCCACCTGGCGCCAATCTTGTTCCTCACCCGCCTGGCCATGTCAGGCTTGACTACAGGTCAGCGTTTCTTCGCCGTCTTACCGCTCTCTGCAAGCGGAACAAGCTAGACAAGTGCCGGATTTCCCAACGTGTACAGAATGATGGGATCATGGGCCAAGAAACACTTCAGACCGAGACTCACAGCCAAACACCTCGAACATCAGTTCCAAGTGCACAAAGAACGGTGCAGTAACAAGTGCTATGGTCAGTCACGGGTGCGCGCGGAGCCTCGTCGTGCACATGCAGCCGCGACCTACCCTGCACGAGATTGTCCTTCAACGCCGGCGCCCGGTGCTCAAACACGCCATGACCGATAAACTGCCCGACCCATGCCGCCGTGAAGACGATCCAAGCGAGAGGTACCGCCGTAGGCTTGAGTACGGACTGATACGGCGCCCAGGCAGGTGGGTAGTGGTATGTGTACGTCGCGCTCAGGTACATGAGTGCCGACCACGGGAGGAACGTGACCTGCGGTTAGTGGGCGACAATGGGACAAACGGCGCGCGCGCCAGAGCTCCGCAACTCGTATCACGAGCGCATGGCCAGCTTGGACCAGGGGGGCCCGACGGCAGAGCAGTGATGGACGCGAGGCGGATGCGATGGACGAGGGTGCAATCACGGCGTCACTCACTCCGAAAAAGGGATCAAGGGCTATGTAGTACAGCTGGTACAGCGTCATGATGACCAAGGCGACCGAGGGCTGATAGGCCAGTCCTCTTGCGAGCACCCATGTGGGCGAGTCCGATAACGGGAAGTGCGAGAGCAGTACGAGAGTGGACCTGGCTCTCAGTTGCTGGTCGCGCTTCAAGTGGTCGCTTGACATCGTGAAAGTTGCAGGCCGTGAGATCGAGCGTGCACGGCGGGACTCACCATGAGATCAAGGGGATGCAGATGAAGTGAATGATCTTGTTGCCCCGGGAATGGTGATAAGACCCGTAGAACGCGAGCTGCGTGTGAGCCTCCATTGCTCGAAAGATCATGTCCGGTTCGCGGACGGCTCCGATCCCGCGGTCGGGGCCCGCACCATGCAGCGGGGACCGTTGACAGACAGAGGATCACGCACCTCATTCTCGATGTCCAGCCATGCCGGCTTGGTGCTATGCCCATGGGGATGATCGATATCGATGTCCTCGGCGGGACCTTGTGAGCGGGTCTGTCGCGGCGTGGCCATCCTTATAGTTCTTTCAGCTTCGAGTGCGCCGTTCAGGGCGATGGGGAACCAAGATGGTCTCTGCAGTGATAGTTGAAACAGGTGTAGCCGGTAGAAGACCACCAACGAGCAAGAGTGATCGAGTGCTGATATATGAGAGCGTTATTGACATGAGCACCGCTCTGCCCACCGGGTGACGAGGTTGGCAGTAACCGGGTCCCGTTACGTTGCCCCGCTATTCGAGGCATTCAAGGCAGGCAATCCACGCTGTCCCCATCACAAACACTCGCACGCGTATGCGCGCGCACCCTCCGGGTCTGTCACAGATGTACATGGGTCGACGTGGACGATTTGCAACCAAGATGTAAATGACAATATCGAGCTCAGCTCCTAAGAAAGTACACGGCCAGAAACAGCGTGCGGTCTCGGCCTCCGCCCTTGCTCCCCGGTATGGATAGTCACCTCCGTCACCTAGCCCGGCCAAACAATACCCGCACCATCACAGCCCCGACTCCCACACCGACTAAGAACAGATACCCCGGCAGCTCGCCTACTCTCGTCGGCAGTCCCTCGTCCGCCGGCAACAAACCCAGCTTGCCCAAGACATACCCCATCGCGCCCGGTGTGGGTGTCGTTGTTCCGGCCCTCGAGACCGTCGAAGAAGGCGCCGTGGGTGAGACGGGTCGAGAAGCCTCTTCCAGCCTCGTCTCGAGCACCTTGACCCGTTCCGTCACCTCCGCCAGCTGTTTCTCCAGCTCTGCCTCGCGAGGGGACTTCGCATCGATGTCGAATATAGTCGCGATGTGCGCATGGCTTGGCCGCAGGGTGACTTTACGGCCACCTGCGGATGCCTCATCGGACGTGTCATAGCCGTCTTCTGCAGTCCGTCCGCGAAGCGATGGGACTCTCCCTTTCCCGCGAAGGGAGGCATAGCGTGACGCGGCCGGTGATGGTTTTGGTCGAGGGGATTCGGCGCGAGGAGCAACGATGTCATCTTCAGATTGCGGTGAGAATCCAAGACCGCCTGTCGACGGGCCGGGGCGTTCAGGAGTGGGCGTGACTTCAGACCGCGATCGCTCGGATCGAGGTGTGCCGTCGCTATCGTCTCGGCTCAGGCGAGCCGGGTGCAAGAACATCCCCTCGACGCTGGGCGATGTCGACAATTGACCAGCGGGCGTATCTGGTCCTGCCAGACCTGCCGGCGGTGCCTTCAGCGTTCCACCCGGTCCCCCTTGATCATCGCCATCCTCGTCTGACGCCTCCTCGATTCCGCTTTCCCGCTTGCCCAAGGCATCATCCTGATGGGCGAGGACAACTGGCCCTCGGACTATCTCCTCGTCTCCCATCAACGGCGTGACAATCTTCTCATCTGGCGACGTGCCATGTCCACCCAATCCCGCATGTTCCTGTGCAAGCTCCTCGCGGATCGAATCACGCCGTCTTGTTCCTCCTACACTGCCGCCCGTGTTCTGCCGCTTTAGACCCCATCGCTCCCACCCCCCGCTCCCGCCCGTCAACTGTGCGCGCAAGACCCTTTCTTCCTCGACATCGCTCGCTTCTGACGTGCTGTCTCTGCGCTCTATGGCGTTAGCCATGCGGCGCACACCTGTGGTCTCGTCTTCTTCTTCATCCGTCTCGAGCAAGACCGAAGACGCCGAGTCGAGCACGTCGGGCGGGTTGCCTTGCAGCGATGCGCGGCGGAGGCGCCGGGACAGGGAGAGCAGCATGGGCAGGAAAGGGGGCGGGCGAGACGAAGCGCTGACGCTTAGTACGTGAGGAGCCGCCCAAGACATGCACTCACCCCCATGTATCGGCGTTGCCGCGTAAGAATGTCCGGCCGTTGACTTGCTGCCTGAGCACCCACGTCTTGATGTCTTCGACGAGCGGACCGGGCAGCCTCTGTCCCGTTCCGTCCGGTCCACCGTGTCGCAGTGTCTGATCCAGATACGTAGCCAACTCCGATGCTGTCGGTTAGCACATCTCACCCCACGCGGCAGTTCTTTGACGCACGCGACCAGAGCTTCGGGTTCAACTGCCATAAGCTGAGCTCCACTGTGCACCACTCTGAGCCAGCTCACCGGCAGCTCGACCCATTTGCGACTCGCAGTCGGGCTCCCGTGCTCCAGAAAACTAGGCAACGTCCCGCTCTTCGAGCTCCGCACGATACGTCGCGGAGCAGCCGAGGGGCTTTCCATGCTCCTCCGTCTCTCTTCTTTGTCCTCAGAGTTCGACAAGTCCCCCTCGCTCATCGCGCTCTGCGCTAGCGAGCTCATCGAGCGGCTCGGCCTGTGCCTGCCTAGCGCATGTATCGGTTGAGAGGGGGACGAGTTTGATCGAGTGAGCAGGGAGGATGAAGTCGATTGGATGAGATAAGGATGATAGTTTTGGCTCTTCGTCTTGGAGCCGTTGGGCGAGCCCAGCTGCGGGAGCGGCGACGAAGACGAGGTGGGGATGGAGGGGGAGGATGTCGAGTGCGGGAGGCGGGGTGGCGCCATGGCGGGCGAGGAAGAGCCAAGAGCAGCGCCAGAGGCAGACCGTGGTGTCGTCGTCGAGGAATTAGTTGACGAAGACCATGTCGACGCTTTGCGGACGGGCGTGGATGACGCCATCACGGGCGCGGAGGTCGAGGCGTTCATGCTGTCGTTTGGCTGATGGCGCAGCCGAGGCGTATGCAAGTTGAGGAGAAGGCGAGCGAGGGTGGGGCAGGATGAGATCTATAGCTTTGCACAGATGATGGTGTGAGATCGGTGATTCTGCCGAGCGCTTGGCGACCCGACCGTCCGTGTGTCGTCTCTCGAGCTTCCCGTCCCGTGTTTTGTTGATCAGTCCCTTGATGTCCTGGTCAACCTGATGCAGCGGGCGCAGATCACGACTGAGCCCTCGCACGCGTCGCAGAGTCTACCAGGGTCATTCAACGGCCTTTCTGTACTGTATCACCGAGTCGTGCGTGCCCGAGACAATATCAAGAGCTAAGAGGGGTTGAGTGATGTGGTGTTTATGACCGCGACTGATTTGGCACGCCTCGCTTTCGCTCCGTTTCAAAGCGTCTCACTCTGAGGGCCATCTCGGCATATTTGCCACCCGCTGCCCATCACGCAAAGTGACGTCTTGACGAGCCCACTCACGGCCGTGAGCAATCGATCAGCACGCACAGCAGCGCCCGAACGTATGTATGGATGATCTAGGATTCACAACAACATGTAAAAGTACTTCTACGTCACTGATCAGTCGCCTAGCAAACCTTGACCAGCTCCTCGCCCAGCTTCTTCACCTCCTTCTTCTTGAACACCTTGATCTTCTCCTCAATAGTGCCCTTGGCATCCAGCACCTCCAGCAGCGGCCTCAGCGAGCTCTCATATCCCGGCGCCAGGAACACAGCGAGTCCAAGGGAAGCCAGCAAGCGATGCGCTGGGCATTAGCAAGCGACTTCGAGGGCGAAGGGAACCGCTCCACAACTCACCGACATCCTCGTCCGCCTCTCGCCCAATGCCCTCCACCAGCGCACTAACAAGCTCAACCTCCCAATCTTTCTCCTCGCCATCTTCTGCTGCCCGTCCTGTGTCTTTTGCATCGCGATGTCGCACTCCCGATAAGTTGTACGCCACGCCGGCAGCCGCGCTGCGCACGCCGCTATCAGCATGCAAGAGCGAGTCCACCACGATGCCGATGACCACGTCGGTCGAGTGCGCCAGGAGCAGGTTGGCAATCGGCAGTGAGGCGAGCAGGTTGGTGAGCAAGCGCAACGCCGTAAGGAGGAAAGGCTTCGGGGTCGATGCGCCCTTTTGCTGCAACACCTTCGTGGCGAGCGCCAGGATCGGCGTGATGGGGTTGACCGCGGACCCGTTCAGCTGCAGAGCGACGGCCGCAGCGATACGAGTGTTGAGTAGGCCGACTCGCCAGAGATCGATGATTGGGAAAGTCTCCTCCGGCTTGAGGTCCGCCACGAGTCGTCCTGAAACATCTGACCAAGCTGCGTAGATCGCCTTCACATCGGCGTCAGACTGCGCGCTGTGTCCGCTCTTCCCGTCGAGCAGTGGTACGATCCGACTCCGTATTGTCTCGAGGTCCGCGCCGCCCCCTCCAAAGCTTTCCAGCTTGCCCACCAGCGCTCCAAAGTTTGGCACATTCGCCGACGTGATTGGCGAAATGGGCAGGCTTTCAAGCTGGGGGAGGTACACCTTTCGGTGTGGATGTCTCGGCCACACGTCTTCCAAAAACGCCTCTATCTTGACCTCGAGATCCCGTTTGCTCGCGCCGCGGAGCTCGTCCACCTTCTTGCCGTCCCGGAAGAACATGAACGTCGGCGTGGCGCTCACGCCGTAACGGCCGGCTATATCTCGTCCCTCGCCTATACCCAGCTCGACTTCCAGGAACCGCGCCCCCTTTGCGCCGTACAGCGCCGCGAAGTCCGCCGAGAGCGCTTCGTAGATGGGTTTGATGACCCGACAGGGCGGACATGAGGGGGTATTCGTAAAGTTCACGACGACCGCGGGATGTTGTTGCAAGATCGAGTTAAAATTTGACATCGAGCTGACGAGCGTGAGGGGCGCAGCGTCGGCTTTGACAGGGGGAGTGGCCGATGGGGTGGGCCCACCGGCAGTAGCTGAGGAGGCAACCGCGCTGAGCAGTGATGCCGCGAGGGCGCTGGAAGGCGTCGCGGTACCGGAGGCGGGCGGCGTGGGCAGAAACGACGAGCCAGCTTGAGCGGCCGCGCTGGCGGGCGTGCTAGCCGGTGTGTTGACGGGGTGCTCGGAGGGCGCAGTCTTTCGGAACATGGCGTCGATCTGGGGCCGCATAGCTTGGCCAAAGGGTGTTGAGAGGAACTCGGCGGGCAGACCTGCTCGTCAGCTCGCACTAGCATCCCGTGGATCCTTACTGACCGCTTATCCAGGTCGGAATCTCCGCCCCCGTCAGGAACCCAATAACGTCCGCGGTAAAGTGATTGCAGTTGAACTCGATCAAGTGATACGTCGCTGGCGTGTACATCTCCTGCAGCGAGGCAATGTACTCGTTGAATGTCTGTTCGTCGATCTGCGTCGTGCCGCAGTCGATGATCTGCTGAGGAGGTCCATGATGCGTCGTTCCGGGTCGCGCCTCCAGAATGCCCTGTCCAAAAAACACTTCTCGTCCGTATGCCACCACCGAGGTGTGCCTACATGTCAGCTGTCAATGTCAGATCCAGAATGTAGCAGCTCACCAGATACCGTCTATCTGCTTGCCGGTGAGCATGAGGGACATGCTCTTGGCCATGCCCCGCGAGAGGTCGTAGACGTACAGCTTGACGTCAGACATGCTGGCGGGCGGAGTGAGTGAGGGAGTAGGTCCAGTGTCGAGCACCGCGGTGAAATCAGTTGTGCAGTCCACTCATCTCAGTCGCTGTCGTGTCGCGTCGAATTGGGTGGCAACCGACGGCGAGCGGAGTGGAAATACAATCTCCGTGTAGGCACGTGGCGTTTCTCCGAAGTGGGCTCGCTTGGAAGAAAGTGGTGCGGGTGTGGGAGGGGGTTGCGTCATAAGACTAGTACCGGCGGTTCAGGAGCGCGGCCGACGAGCTCCAGA